>JAGXOD010000072.1:4740000-4970000 GCA_020368025.1 Brachyhypopomus occidentalis
CGGGATGTTACGACCCAACTACGTCCTGGGTGTCGTGAGCGTGTGCATTCCTGTGATAAACAGATGCAATCTGCCTTGCTGCCTTATTGGTAGGTACAGTGTTTTCTGGCAAAAAAACTGAGAACCTGAAACTCAAATAAGAGGTAAACTGACTGATCACAAGCCAGTGGATTGGACCAATGGGGTGTCATTTTATACGGCTAAGAAGCTGTTGCTAGGATACAACTATGTTGGCAGCAGGAAGACTTGAACCCCAACAAAGACTCCCAAGATTCAACCATAACTACAATCCAAGCAAACGTTAGTCTTCAGCAACACCAGTCTCCAATTACAGTTCCTATTTGATGCACTCTGCAGAGAACCATGCAGTGCAAGTAATGTGGGTTTAAAAACACAATGCAAAGTATTACGTATCCTCTCACATTTCTAGATACTGTTACTTGGCCATTTCTCCAGGAATCATTTTGTGTTCTCCAATTCCGCCATGTCTGATAATGCTAATGTATGGTTTCATTATCAGGGGAGATAGGGGTGCGTGCGGAGAGGCAGGCTCACCCCTTCTGCGCTCTGTGCTAACGACACCTGGAGCACCAGACTAGAGTCTGTGCATGTGCAGATAACTGTGACGAATGCTGCACGACAACAGGTCAGCACTTCCTCACTTTTTATGGCGTGTTTTCCAGGGGAACGTTGAGCCGACGACGGCGAGGCTTTTTCCACAGAAGGCAGAGCGTTCTCCCCTCACACTGGACACATGGGACCGTAACCACGTTCACCTCTCACCCCACTACAGGCCTCTTGACCTGCAGGGAACCTGCTACCACCGGAATATTTCGGAGATGGACACACTGTGGGACTGAAGCTCTGAGAAGCTACGTGGGCTCTGAACTAGGAGGTTCTAACCGAGCCGTAGGGAGAGGATATAGATGAACTGACAAAACGCATCACAAGTTACATTTATTACTGCATGGGTAATGTCATCTCCACCTGCACAGTGTAATGTTGCCTAAATAACTCTGGATTACTAGGGATATAAAGTCCCTCTTTAATGACAGAAAGAGAGTATTCTGGGGACAAACGGGACAAAGTGGAAATTAAGAGGGTCCAGAAAAAACTGAATAATAAGATCAGGGAGGACAAATGAGACGCAATTGAGAGGAAGACTGAGCTAAAGCTACAGACAGGAAGTGTGGACGACAGACAGGAAGTGTGGACGACAGACAGGAAGTGTGGAGCATGAGAAGACTCACCAGCTACTATTAGAATGAGAGAGGACTGCGTGGGTCAGGGCCAATGAGTTAAACCTGTTTTTCCTAAAGGTCTGACACGCTGGAACCTCTGTCAGGCCCCCTGGCCCTCAGCCATCCCCAAATCATCCTACAGACCAGCGTCAGCAAAACTCAGGTCACTGAACCCCCCCATGTGTGGTCCCTGTGCCCATCACAGGGTTCCCGTTGACTTGTTGTTCTTCAGTGACCAACACCACACCGCCACGACTGCTGGGAGACAAACTCAAGGACATGCGAACGGAGGCTCCGCTTATGAGCTTCATTATAGGTTGAGCAGCACTGGGAGCGTCTCCTCCCCCCTCCCCACCGCCTCCTCCCTACTGCCTCCTCCCCCCTCCCTACCCCCACCCCCACCCCTCCCCATGTGGACAGTCCCATCTTCATTCCTGTTCACCCTGTTCACCTCCAACTTCAGGTCATGCCACCTTCAGAAACGATCTGATGACTCAGCCATCGTAGGCAGACAGCAGACAGCCGAGGCAGAAAACTGACTGAGATCCTCAGGGAGTTAGACAGCTAAACACCAGCAAGACGACGGAGCTGGCAGTGGACGTCCACCAGACCTCCGTCTGCATTAACTGGGAAGCTGTCATCAGTCCACTACTACCAATGCCTTGGGGGGCACCTAGATGGCAGACTGGAGCAGACCAAGAAATGGCACAGCAACATGTCGACTTTATCGCGCCATCTAGTTCCAAACGCAAAACAGAAAATCGGAGTATATTTGTACGTGAATACAAAACCCCGAGGAAGGTCCAGAAAGGTCTAAAGTTTTAACTTAATTGTTTTATTATTCATCAGTATTTGAAATTTTCAACAGAAAACTATGACAAAACTTCTCAGAACAGAAGCCGATTTAGATTAAGTCATGCAGGGAAAATGTGGTCAGCATGACTGAGTAGTTAACAGATACTGTATTATCATCCCCATGACGTAGGCTTCTGGATTATCATCCCCTTTCCCAGGCACATCCACCGTGTTCTTATACATGCAGATTACCACGGCAAGTCACGTCCGGCCCGAAGCAGCAAGCATCCCAACTGGGCTTTAGGCACACACATTCAGCACGCCTTCCCGCTCCTGTAGAAGCAGCGTGGGTCTGCGCGTCGTGAGAGGAGACCTCTCTCTCCCACCACACACGTGGCGCTTCGGGCACAGTTCGTGCAGCAATCACGAGCCACGTGAGTTTGGTTAGGTTGTGCTCCGTGCGTCTGTGCAAGAAGAATACTGACAGTTATCACCTCCAGGCGTGCACGTGAGAGAGAGCGAAATATGACCGGACGCATTGTTGTTTGAACCGTGGCTCGACTCCAAGTGCTGCTTCATTCCTGCATTAATCACAATCACCACTGTTTCTACCAACCCAACAGCACTGTGGGAGGAACATGGAGACAGACCCCAGAAGGGCTTGTATGTTGTTCATGATGCGTCATTCATATATAAAGTCCTCCAATAATTCTGTGGATTAAGATAAATTGGGCCAGACTACGAACATTTTTGTCATTTGTCATCAGACTACGGACATTTTTGGCTGTATCAAACATGAGCATACATTAAAATAATAAATAAATAAATAAAGTAAATTATTATTGACGAGAAATCATGTTCAATTGCCAATTATGACTGAACTATGGAAAATGCTGAATATCGATGGGGGTCAATAACTGGTCGACCCCGAGTATCGGTCAAGTATCCAACGCCGTGTTCAATGTGGTGGTGCGCACATGTGGACCTGTGTGTGGACCTGTGCTGGGCCTACTGGGAGTGGTGGTGGAGAGGGTCAGGGATCCAAAACACCACCACTCAACCCATTCAACAGACTTAAGACGAAGAGCACCGTCAGCACCCCGTCAGAACCCCATCAGCACCTCCTCCATACATCCTACCGAGAGGCACAGGAGGACATTTTTGCTGTCAGATGTTAAACTGTCCAACTCGACCCCTAGCTGTTGTTGCTCGAGGGCTTGAATGTTACCGATGTGTCATGTTGTTTCCCTTCATAAGCATCAGTGCAGAGCGGACCCTAGCCGCCCATCGTCTTCCTCACTCTTCCTCATGGATAACTACTTAAGAATCACACTAAACATTGTAGTTAAAAACAACGTAATATAATAATGTTTGCACATTGCACACAATATATTATTAATCCTATTCTTTACATTGCTTTATGTCTTACACATAAGAGATGAAACCTTCGTTTTATTCCATTTTTTTTTCTTATTGTATTGTTGTGTTTATTGTGAGAGACGGTACTGCTGTGACACACAAATCTCCCCTGGGAAAGTATCGTCTTGTTCTTAACAGTATGGGCCCGTAACGTCTGCCTCACGTCTGAGCCATTACACAGGAGCCAGTTTCTCCTCGGCGGCCCTGAATTCCACCTGCACGCGTCTGCCAGAACCCTGCACACCCCTCCCCACACCGCCCCCTCCAGGCCGCCGCTGGAACCGCCATTTTCCAGCTCCCTGTGCCCGCCGAATCGTTTAAGCTTAAGGTGTCTCGCTGGACACTATCAGCGCGCCTAGCCGCTGATACGAGGCCCTTTGCACAGCTGAGTGGTTTAAGTGGATTGCCGCAAGCAGGTCTCCCAACCCCCAAGTGTTTATCAGTGCTGAGCGCCACCTTCTTGCCACAGGCCCCTCCGATACAGCCTACACATTTGGGCCATAAAATTGATGGGCTGTAGCCACAAGCTAGCACTGGGAGAATTCCTGAACTTGTTCCACTGGGGCTACCTGATCCCCAGTGTAAGGCAGACAGCAGAGCTAAACCTCACGATTAGCACTAATTAAGATTTGGGGATTTCGCAGCGCTATAGGACACCTTGTGAATTAATAGACGTCTTGTGAGTTAACGGACGTCTCGCCACTTTGATGTTTGAGCCTGTCTGATCTCACTAAACACTAGCAGGTATGGAGCTGTGAACGCTAACGCTCTCGGCACCACCTGACTGTGGGAGTAGCCTCTCTGCCCTATAGGCGGCCCTGCAGGATTCTGTATAGGGCAGAAGCATCCAGGGAGCTGTTTGATCATCACACCATCTTGGCGATGGCTGTCAGTAGGAATAAATCCTAATGCCTCCTGCATCCTGGCTCTGCCATTTTTCCCATAATGCACCGAGAGCCCGCGCAGTAGTAGCACGGCGTGAATACACCTGCGTACGGAGATCCTCAGAAATAATGAAGGACTCAGGGCAGCTTAGAGCTGCTTTATTACACTGTGCGTGCATGTACACACACACACACACACACACACACACACACACACACACATGCGCGCTGGACAGCAAACACAGCTCCCACACATGGGTTTTATGAAAGGATATAGCTCCATGACGGATCAAACAGAAAAAAAAAGATGCCAACAGATTAGATCTAAAAGCCTGCTGAGGAGATCATCGAGTTAAGGAAATTTCCATTATAGAGTTGTCAGAGGAAC
This sequence comes from Brachyhypopomus occidentalis, assembly GCA_020368025.1. Taxonomy (NCBI): domain Eukaryota; kingdom Metazoa; phylum Chordata; class Actinopteri; order Gymnotiformes; family Hypopomidae; genus Brachyhypopomus; species Brachyhypopomus occidentalis. Next base: position 4,744,728 of record JAGXOD010000072.1, read on the forward strand.
GCTTCCGACTTAAATCTTTTAAACTCAACCCGTCATAACATTCCCAATGGGGAAATCATTATTTATTCTCACCATGTTTTCGCCAGAACAATGACTCTTCTACAATGTGTCAGGAGCAGCCTGCAGTGACCATCACTCTGGCCTGTGTGGGAGTGTGGCCAGGCCTCCAGGGGGCAGTGTAACCCTCGCTCACCTCTTCCGCCGCGGCCTCGGACAGAAGCCCCTCCCTCTGCGCGCACGTCACGTGGAAATAGGAACGGCACATGCCGGCATCGCAGCTGATGCACACGCCCGTTCGGGCAAAGCGGGGGTCCTCGCACAGGCTACACTCCTGCACACACACACACCAACACACAGGCTGAACACACTCTCCAACATGAACACACACATCAACGCCTTTTTTGGGGGGGGGGGGGTGTTTATGTCACAAGCAGCCAACTATTTGGTTGGGACATTCTGCTATTTATTTTAAATGAAATACATTTACAATTTAAATGGTTTTCAAATGCTATTATTGTCAAACACTCCACACTGATATGTTGTCTTGTGCAGTAATCATCTTAGATTATGTGTAGTTTCAAAAAAAGTAAATCGCAGGAACTCTGCGTACTGGTTGTGTAATAGAGAATGAATGTGAAAGTGCACAGATAATCATTATAAAGTGACTAAATTCATTTTTATTGCGCAATTCTCCATTAGTGATAAGCTGGACAACCAGACACTAAAAGCCTGTTTGACTCTGTCAGCACCTGATGAAGTAGAAGGTCACCATTTCAGAACCCTGAAAATATGTCAATTACAGGAGCTCAAAATTAAAATAATAATAGTCTTTTCAGGAGCAATTTTATTTCAAACATTAAAGAAAAAAAAACATTAAAGGAAGACTCTGAAGTGCTTTTAAAAGTAATTTGCTTCACTGTATATGTACTCTATTCTGGCTTACTGACCCTCAAACTTACTTTCAGGTAAAGAAAATGTCAGAATGTCACAATTCAACGTGGAAAGCCTTTGGAGGAATGCAGAGAACGGATTCCAGGCAGGCGGAAGCAGAACGGTTATGAAACCGTCATTACTAAATGACTCCAATAGGTGGATTAAGGCCACATTCCTATACTGTCCTATAGACTGTGTGACTGGTGAAGCACTGGGGTTACTGGGACACTGGTCCATATGCAGCATATCTGTATATAGGTAATGTGATATTATAACTAAAGAATCTATACGATGTGGTGGTATGGAAAATAAAACCTATTTTGAGTATTACACACACACACACACACACCTGATTGAAAGTATGTTTTCAATATTAATAAGGGCATTTAATCTAATGGATTATGCTTAAATTTGCTTCTAATAAAAATATAATTGTCTTATTACCATATGTGCACGTGTGTGTATGTTATATATATATCATATATATATATATATATATATATATGCATGTGTGTGTGTGTGTGTGTGTGTGGTTAAGAGAACACCACGACAACAAGGCTAGGGTCAAGGTCAGGATAGTGTATAGTCAGTGTTGGTTTATCACAGCACATCACATGTTATTTTATTGGACTGATGCGTTCTGTTTTTGATGTAGAACATGGTAAAAACAAAGAGCGTTTCTGTCCAAACCTTCGACTAGTACTGGACATAAAATGTTATAGTTTTGTTATCAGTGGACATCATGATGTCCGTTTCTTTCATTCATCATAGAATCAGATGTGTGCGCTCTTCTAAAATATGGCCGCTTTTCACAAAGTTCATTCGTTATGCTATATATGAATAAAGACGTGCTGCTCTACAGTCCAGCTATAAAATGGCTGGTTGATATCACATGTTAAAAGTAAATGTTAAGTACAATAACATTCAAGTTCACAGTCATACTGAACACGTTCATACTTACTTTGGCACCATATTTGGTGTAGTTCATCTCTGTAAGAGTTACTGGCCTCAGTTTGTCAATGTCTCCAAACGCCACCCCTGGAACGTAGAGGGCACACACCACGTGCACCCACCTGTGAAGAGAACACAAGCCCATCGGGCTAGTCTTACTGATCCCAGATCAGTTCATCTGACAATCTGACCTTTCAACTTAAATAGAGGCTAATGCAGCAACCTATCAGGATATGAGGATAAGACTTCATACTATATTCCATAAAACAAAGCTGTGACTATCACACGAACACAAAAGCAGGCTGTGGAGAGAACTGCACTGCTTCAGTAGATCGTGTCCCCTCAACACTTTCAGGCTAGGAAATCCTCAATTGCTGGTTCGAACAGGCTCTAACTTGACCATTTCTTCTGACAAAATTTCAAATGCAGACTTGGAGCACGGGAATCCGAAGTCCAATATAAAGATATCCATCTCTGGCAAGCACGCGCTCCACACTTTAATTTGCTGTGTTTTTCATGCTCTAGTGAAGTAGCAAATTCGGGTGCAGGCAAGCTGAGGAGCTCTATCAGTGATAACGTGGCTGGAGTCTTCACGCTCCACACAGCGCACCCCCCCCAGCCCCCCACCCCAGCCCCTCTCTCTCTTCCTGCCTCTCTCTCTTCCTCCCTCCCTCAGCCCCTCTCAGCCCAACCTCTCTCCTATTACCCAGCTCTCCGTTTCTCTGAGAATTCTCAGCCTCATGTTACTTCTCCTCTAAGGTCTTTTAATGAACAACAAACCAATTTTCGAGAACTTGCTGAGCAGAGCGAAATCCAGAAAGTTAAACTTATCCCACTCCAAAAATAAACAAGTAAAACAAATAAAGAAACGAACTTTAAAGGACGATGTTAAAAACACACCTTCCGGCGTCCGTCTCTTTGAAGATCCCGTCCTGACTGGGGCAGAGTTCACAGCTGGCCGTGACGCCGTTTTTACAGGCATCGCAGAACCAGGGCTCGGTGGAATTCTCCGAGGCCGAACTCATGATGGAGTCGCTCTCACCATCGACTCCATAGCAACCTGAAGTGGGGACAATGGTCATTATATCAGTAGTAGCAGCAGAAGTCATGCAATCATTCAACTTTGTAACTATGGTGAAAAGACGTCACTTTGGCTAGTCTAGCTTTCTAAACACCGTTCCTCCCACTCACTCACCACTCGTGTTTTTGTGCAAGAGGTGAGACCATGAAACCGTGCAACAGGAATCTGACTACACCTTTGCTCGATAACGTTACAGTGAATTAGCCAGCTGCTAATTAGCCATTTATGTAAGCCTTTTGTGTTCTGAGCTGTTGATTGCACCCAACATAAGCTAAACTCTACAGATGTGTGTGTGTTTTTTTTTTGTTGTTTTTTAAAGTCTCTGGTCAAAGAGAGACACATTCGAAGATCAATTATTATTCACTTAAGACGATATAGCCATAAATATTCCATATATATTTAACGGCTCAGTTAAAACCAGTCAGTAAAACACCTACGTCTGATTGCAAGAGTCCTTCCAAATATAATCAGGCCTATAAGAATGTTGCATCACTTTGTCTTCGATAACCTCGCTGAGATGCTGCGCGAACACTCGTGTCAGAGCGATGACACGCTGAAACACCTCATCACCCGTCTGCCTCCACATTACCCGTTTCCCTCTCCACTCCTCTCCATGCCTGCGACTCCTTCCCACAGAGTGCGCAAGGCCATCTGGGTAAATGGTAATATCACGCAAGTGAAAGGCTGGAAGCACCAAGCCAATGAAGGCATTCTAAACATTGTCTTCTTAATTTTCCAGGGCTGCAAAAACAATTATTGCGCTGATCGGGTTACCCTGGCACCTATTAAACCCGGCAAACGTGCTCCGTGCCACCAATGAGGACGGCAATCAGCTCCTCACCGCCATTTCGGAGATAACGCTCTCCTTCCTAATTCAACAAAGCAGCCCAGGGGCTGTGGTGGTGTGTGTGGGGTGGGGGTGGGGGGGGGCTGGCGAATAAACTCGGAGTTCCACGCGCTTATCATAGCGAACTCGCCGAGCCCAGAAGGCTGAATGAGGAAGGAGAGAGAGAGGAGAGGAGAGAGAGGCCTCGGCTCTCCACAGCGTCCACTGGGAAATGGAGATACTGAAAGATAATGACTTTTAAGAAGGTGAATAGACAGGAAGCATCTAGGGGCAGAATTCCTGGTGAAGACTTAAAGTGAAAGGGAGACTGGACAAAAGCGTCCGTCAGCCTGGCCTCAAACAGCTTTGGGTTCAGTGAGCCACACCAACAGGTAAAGTAGGTGTAAAGTCTTGGCTCTTCCAAACAGCTGCTGTTTCTTATTGCTCCAGTACCGGCGTACGCCTTCCGCACGGGGCATGTGCAGGGCACAGTCGCCCCTCTCTGTGGAAGATAAACAAGAGGGTTTTTTTTTTTTTTAACCCCACTGTGATCCGCAAGGGCAGTAGGAACCACCGGCCGAGTGTCCGCATGGCGCAGCTCAGTGGTTAGTTGCTTAGAGAAAGGTATTACCACCGACACTGTCAGGCGCTTAACGCTCACTGGGCTTTGAACCACGGCGCCGGTGCCCCCCGCCGATCAGGGTGCCGTTTTAATGGACTTACTGCTGAACCATCGAGCAAATCTGCGATGTTCCTTTTGAACTGAGATACAGCGCTAAGCCACAGGGTACAGGCTAATATGAGCCAAGATGGGGGGGAAGTGATGACCATGGGGTAGCTTCATAATCCCAGAAGTCAAGATTATCCTCGTCAGAAATGACGAGCTAGGCGGTTAAGGGGAGGGGGGGGGGTGTTGTTGACAACCATAAGAACCAAGAGGAGTATTTTTAATGGTACTGAGATTTAATGAGGAGAGTAGTGTGGTTTGGTATGCGCTTGTATGTGATGGGGTGTGATACCAGTGCGTATGACACAGTGACATGTCAGAAGTGTTCCCAATAACTTCATTATCCCATGGGTGTATCCAGAGCTTGTGATATCCAGAGCATTGGGGGTTTGTATCCATCCTTTTGAAGTAATGGCCAGCAAATGATAAATAATGAACTTGATCGTCTCATAACTCATTGCATATCTGCTGATGACTATGACCATATTGATGTAAATGGCATTATTAAGGCTTTTACTGTTCCCCATCGATCTAATCTCTTGCTCTTAAATTTTTTATCGAAATGAAATTACAGCATTTTAACTGTAAACTGTAAACGCAGGACTGTCAGACCTGCTAACATGAAGCGGCATTCGTGCACTTTACATTGTTCTCAAATTAAATTAAATGGAGTCCTTATTTGAGAAAGCGAGTGAACCTGACAGAGAGGGAAGGAGGAAGGGAGGAAGGGAGAGAGATGGAGGTGAAATGCCGTCTTAGTGCCGTCTTAGTCCATATTCTGATTACTTTCATCCCAGATTAGCTGGAGAGGGCCTAGCGGAGAGCTCTCGTATTATTAGCAGAGTCCTCCAGAGCAGAAGCACGGAGACCAGGAGCAGCGTCGGGATGAGGGCGCAAAAGAGCTCAGCTAATTAGAACCGACAGACCTGCTGCCTACCAAGACAGACGGGGACGAGTGGAGGGAGGAGAGGGAGCAGAAGTGAAACCAGGATGGAGAGAGAGAGAGAGAGAGAGAGATGGAGAGAGAGAGAGAGATGGGAAAGAGAGGGAGAGAGAGAGAGAGAGAGAGAGAGAGAGGGATGAGCTTCCTCTGCTCAACCAGCACCACTCAATCATAGTTCAATAATAAGACCAAAAAAACACACAATCTCCTTAAATCCAGGTCTGAGGGATACGAATGAGCTGCTTTGAAATGACTTTTTAGCTTTTAGGAAATTTCTTCTTAAAATCTGTTTAGAGTCCCCAGATTGTAATGTTCAAATGAATATGATTTAAAGAAGGAAGTCCTCTGGGGTTTGGTAGTGCGTTGTCTATTCAGCCACACTAATCATCAGCTAGATAATGAAGATTTGGCAAGAGAGTACAACCCAACCAAACATCGACTTCACTGGAGTGCTGGACTTCCAAGAAATTCTGATAAATGAACAGTGACAAAAATAGAACACAGTAATGCAGCAGGCACAACATACATCACGACGAACGTCAAGTAGAAGAACCTTCAGGACATCGAGTGTTAGTTAACCGCACCTGCGTTTCCCATCTCAGGAGACGCAGGTCACCAGCAGCAGGGAGGATTCCAGGCAACATGCAACACGAGGGCTCCAGAAACCCAGCGCAGGAACCATGTTTTTAACCTGGAGCCAGACACTTGATTTGAATTCATTCGGTAATTACGCAGCTTTGTGAAAGGATAGACTGGTGTGAAGGCCAGGTGCAGCGGGATGGATATGAGAACAGGTTAAGCTCACTCCTACAAAAAAGGAAGACTTGTGTTCACACTGGCCCCTCTTTTCCCCTGGGGTGAGAGGATACAGGAGGACAAGACCAGTAAACACTATTACATTAAGGCAGTAATAGCTGCAGAAAGAGGGAAAGAGGACAGAAATAAGTTATTGCACTGCCGAACCATCATGTAAGGCAAATCTAAATCCAGAAACACAGACCTTTAAGCTTTAAGATATTTACCTGAGACAGGACACAAACGTGGAGTTAGATTTATTGATCACAAAAATAAAAAAAATGAAACAAAGAGATATGAAAAAAATTAACTAACTAAAAAATGTGAATTCTTTGTGATTGTTTTGTACATGGTCCACATTCAGGCAAGTAAACAACTTAAATTAATTGCACACTTTTTGGGGAATAATTAACTTTACAGTCCAGACATCATTAAGAACTCACTGAAATCAATACGAGCAGCATTTTAATTGGTGGTCCACTAAGTGCAAGGCCACTAATACACAACACGATGCTGTTTATTGGGGTGGTTTCAATAGTCTCACTACATAATTCTTTTTTAATAAGAGAACAGCAAAGACAAAGAATAAACGATTTAAGAAAAGGCGATGGAAACATAATTGAATAACCTAGACTACACTATGTAGCCCAGATCACATAAATTGCAGTCTGTACTTGAACGCTCATCATGAGCTCTGGGTATGCATGCGTGTGCCTGTTCTCATGACCCTGTGTGCCGTCTGCTCTAGAAGACCTCCAGAGACGGGCACCTAACCCTCACATGCACCTGAAGATCCAGACCGCGCTCATCTATCAGCTCCTCTGCCGTGCTGTCCCTAAAAATCTGCCTTGTAGGAAACATCCAATCCATTCTGATCCTGCAAGTAACCGTCCTCACCTACAGTACGACCCGATCACAGCCCGGTCCAGATCAAGCAACACTCTTGACACCTGGCCTGCCTCGTCTAGCCAACCGTAGCCTCGTGAACAGAACCATCAGAACCAACAGCGACCAGCTCTGAAACAGCAGCACCTGCCTGTGGGTAAGGGCGTCACACTGGTGACACAGGAACAGGAAGTGTATGGCGCGAGCTGAGCTGCGTTTCTTAACGGGTCACCATTCCAGACCAGTGCACAGGGCTCAGGCGAGTGTGTGTGTGTCTGAGGCAGGTGTGTACCACCCCCCCCCCCACACACACACACACACACACACACACACACACCGCAACCAATGCCAACTGCTCCAGCCCCCCCCCCACAGCCCTGGCCCGAAAATGCCCCCTCTATCACAGTACACCTGGCCCAAGAACATGGCAAGTACTTGGCATAGAGAGGCAGTTGCTGGAGCTAAACATCTGTCCCCCCTTGTCAAGGCCGCTGGCATCCATCTCCGCATACAACGGACATGCAATACTGAGACAGTACTATGGGCTTTAGGACCTGGGGGAGTGTGCGTGTGTGTTGGGGGGGGTCAAAGTAATGATCCACCCCTCTTCACAGTTTTCCTCACCTCTTACTGTGCGTTTGCATCCCCTCACGCTCTGGACTGACGGTGCGCTTAAAGTGCACTGTGATAGAGTCGCTTCAGTCCCAAGTATAATAAGGGCTTGAGCGATACAATTAAAAGGTTCTGCAGAAATTCTGTAGAGATCCCTTGCATAGAATTCTGCACTACAAATGACTGAAGTTTAATTTTAAAAGAACAGGAGGGTGGATTTCAATTAGCAACGCCGCCGTCTGTGTTGTCGGCATTTGCATAACTGATTGGTTGAAGTGGCAAACGTATGATTGTTGGATCATCATGGAGGAGTCAGAACAGACAGCCGTGAGTAGGAGAGAAGTAGATGAGAACTGGTCTGGAGTGCCGCTGCTCCCCACAGCCATCGCCTAAACCCCACTACACACCACTCAGGCTTCCTGAGGCCACTTCTCATGGAGATGAACCAGCTCTCAGAGCAGAGTCACAGAGGGAGGGAGGAAGGGAGGGAGGGAGAGAGGGAGGGAGAGGGGGGAGAGGGGAAGGGGAGGAGAAACAAAGAAGGGTGGAGAAATGTTACCCAACACTATGTCCTTCTTATGTACAAGGCACACATAAAGGAAGACAGAAAGCGAGTTTGAGAGACAGACGCACTCCATGTGCGTCTATGAATTAGGAGTGTGTGAGGCTTCATGCGCTGACTCTGCAACACTGCACCTAGCACATCAACGGACCCTGGGGTTTCAAGGTCAGCCCCCTGATTCACTGTTACTGGCTAATGACATGGCTTGTTCCAGTGACCTGGTGCTATAGTGTGTGTGTGTGTGTGTGTGTGTGCCCGTGTGCGTCATCTTTGTCATCCCTACACCCCGATACATCTCCATGCGTCACCTCTCCAGCAGAACAGCAGAACCTGCGCTGCCCCCAGCTATAAGGCCAGGTGAAGCCTCTCATCACAAGGACATGACAGTGCTGGATGCAGCTCCACTCACAGACACAATGGTGAAGCGTCACAATGGTGAAGCATCACAATGTTACGTTTCTGAAAAATCTGTATGGTTAAAAAAACAACAAAAAAAAAACAAAAACAGGGCAGTGTACTAATATGCAGTTTCTTGTTATGACACTTTTAATGTGACGGTATGACACCTCTGCGTGTGTTTACCTGTGCTCCATGATTGGGCTAAATGTCTTTTTTGTGTGAAGTACGCTGTTCTAGACACGCCATTCTAGACACGCTAACATGCAATGTGCTCAGAAAACTACAACATGATACAGTTAACAACATCTACCTTGTTCTCCCTCACACACAGTTCACACACACACACACTGTACACTCACTCCGAGGTCCATGGGGAAAGGAAGGAGTCTAAGGGAAAGTGTAAAAGGGAAATTTGACGTAGCCGACCACCAGCCAGTGACCCCGTCTCATCGCTGCAACTCTCCTGTACTGATGATTAAATAACCACCTGCGACATATTTGTCAAGACGCCCTTCCAGTGTGGTCATCACGTTCGCGTTATCCACGTACACACTTGCTAATTACCTTCAGAACAGGACAGCACTTCTTGTTTATTTCAGACTTACTGTTGCAGGTTCTGTGTGCGGGCGGGTGCCTAGAATCAGCAAGGCATCGGCAAATAAATCAGTGTGTAAATAAATAATAAATAAATAAGAGCCAAATGAGTAATTGGAAATTAGGGGTGTCAGGTTGATCCAGCAGGGCATGGCGGGCCGTTAACTGGGGCTGTCTGAAAGTGCAGGCCAAGGCCAAAAGACGATTTAAAGAGTAATTGATTTTGTTTCCAACAAGTCACAGACACAATGAGCTAATAATGCAGGATGATGAAGCGTACTCTGCACACTCCCCTCCCGCCCCCTCCGAGGACGGGAGGCTGCTCCGCACAGCAGAGGGGCCTCCCCCCCCGAGACGGACGGGGACAGGGAGGACTCCCGCAACCAGACGCACCGTTTGCGGATGGCGTAAACCAAACAAAATCAGTCCAGCCCCCTTCAGACGTGAAGGGAGCCTTTCAGGATAAAGGATGAACACAAGGATGTTCACCAAGGGAAAAAGTGCTAGTGAGGGAACGACAAGCACAAACATCCTTCCGATGGTCCCAATATTGCACACTTTAAACTTACTCCTGCTTTGTGAAAGTTTGCTCAGACAGGATAAACGTGAGCGGTGCGGCCGTGCCGGAGCGGATGGGTTTACCTTCATGCACAGTCACGCCGCAGTTGTCACACTGGATGATCTCATCGGTGTCCTCGCTGTTGTCCCCCAGGCACACGCAGCAGATGAGGATGTGCTCCATGCGCTGGGAGCTCCACGGCTGGACCCGCTCCAGCAGGGCGTCCTGCACACAGCAGGCAGTGAAGACAGCTCAGGGCACACTGCACCTGGGCCATGCTGACCTGAGATCAGCTTCCCCAGACTCAAACGCTGCTGTTAAACAGTGCTACCGACACAGTAAGCTGATCTCAGATTAGGTTAAAACGGGCCCTTTTCCAGCAAAAATGCAGCAAAGCCGACAATCTCTCACCTTAATTTCACCTCAGAGATTGACGGATTAGTCAATCCGCTATACTGACTCCAAGTTTTCAGATAAGTCGATTATCAGGTGAGACCTAATAGTCTTGTGAAAAGTCCAATCTGACGGTGTAGGCTAAAAGCCACTGCTTGTATTATCTGACTGTATTATCCTCTCAGAACTCCCGAGTGCATTCACTTTGACATACTGCAAATTATATCTGTGACCTTGAAAACCTGGGACCAGCTTTGCATTCTGAGCAAGTACAACAGGCAGGTTTATATCTTCATCTGCTTGGACAAAATCAACCCTGGGCCTCTAGAGCTTTTGTTTGTGTGACATCATACTGCGTGCAAACACAGAATCGCTGGTGAAGGTAACTGTACCTGCAGTACACAGGTGGAACCTGTAGGAACCTGTAGGAACCTGTAGGAACGCTGCCCTCATCTCACCTCGTGTCCTTTCCCGTGTGAAGTGCTGTGGCTGTCGTTGGTCTCGTCCTCGTCAAACGTTCCTCCACCCTTGCCGGCCTTCTTCTTCGCCTTCTTCGTCACCTCCTCGCTGTCGCTGCTGCTGCTGCCGTCCTCGCCCTCGTCTTCCTCGTTGTCTTCGTCCTCAATCTCCTCTTCCTCGCTGCACTCGTCCTCCTCTTCCTCGCTGCCGGCTTTCTCCTTCCCGCTGGCCTTGCTCTTCCTCTTCCCCGCCGAGGGCCGCCAGTCGTTGTCGTCCTCGCTGTCGTAGTCATCCATCTCGTTCAGGTCCTCCATGGTGGTGAAGTCCAGCATGGGACGGTTCCGCCGCAAGTTCCACTTCTTGGGACTCTTCTCAGCCACGCACCCTCCACCGCTGTCGCCAGGCTCCGCCTCCGAGGCCTTCTCTCCTTTCCTGCGGCACTTGGAGGCTCCCGCGGGCTCCTTACTGCCGGACTCGTCGGAGAGCCGCTCCTTGGCCTTCTCCCCGTCGTGCTCGTCATCTTCATCGTGCTCGTCTTCGTGCAGCTCTTTGGCTTCTTCGTCGATGGCTTCCTCGTCGGCCGACTCGCTGTCTGTGACAGCAACGCTGTCTTTGGAGCCCTCACCATCGCTGCCTATCCCTGTGCCCTCAGAGCCTGGGTGTCACGGAGACAGAGAGAGACGCAACTGTGATGCTTAAGATTAGATTTTAGATTAATACTAGCAATGTGTAGATTGGGCTAATTAATAAGTGATCAACCATTTGCAGGCTGCTGAATGGTGCGTTGATATAGCTCGACACTGGTGACAAGCTAAAACAGCAAACAGACCCAATGCCATGTGCACACTGCATGTTTAATCACTAAAATGATGAATTTGCATTTTAAATTGAATGCTTAACTACATCATCATTAAAGACAAGTGGGCCAGTTGTAATATGCTGATCTTTATAGCTAGCCATGCTTTGATCTTCTATAAATTAAACAGCATTTTGATTTTCAATTATTTTTCCTCACTTGCTACTATGTTAGTAATGGTATATCTTCATCTTGATCCCCATAAAACATCTACCAAAGCCTTGTAGCCACATCTATCTGTACTTTCATACATTAAGCAAATGGCTTTTCTGTTTGGGGATTACAGTTATAATAGTTTTTTTTGTTTTTTTTTGTTTGTTTGGGGAAGGGGGTGATTCAAACTGTTTTTGTTTATCTTTCTCACCGACAGAACACTAATCACCATGGGTTCTGGTTTTGTTATTGGGCTAGGACACTATTTTCTGGCCCGACTTCTTCAAAAATGCGATTGCACAAGATAATTGATCTTTAAAACTGATCGGACCTCCTCCATTAATTACCTGAGGCATCGGCATCCCCCACTTCAAAATCACTATCGTCTGAACTGTCATAATCCAGAGCATCTAAAAGCGAAGCAGCCAAGGGCTTCACCTGTCTGCGCTTTGAGGCTCGATCCACTGAAAAACAAGAAAAGCAATCAGTGCAGGACAACAACGCTATCACAACACTTATCACTACATTAATATGCTTTGAGCCATAATCATAACAATACAATAACATTTCTGTAAAAATAATATCTGTTACAATTCAATTTGTACAACACAATACAGTTTTATCCGAGTCTGCCTGTTGATTTCACGTAAACAATTCTTGCATGCGGGACACATGTCTTCAAAGCAGCGAGCTAGACAGCTAAGCTACTTAGCTAATCTAACTGTGTAGCAAAGCAGAGGCACCGTGCTTTAGTGATGATTTAGCCAGGCAGCTGTTGTGAGCAGTACACGCACTGAAAACCCCATTAAGTAAAAAAACAGCTTCGCTACACCTTATTCAAAATTCAAATTTACATGTGGGGCATATCTAGCGTTAATTAATTGCCTAGCTAGCTAATTAGCACACCTAGCATTAGATAGCTTAGCTAGCTTCCTAGCTAAACCGCCTATTTAAGTAAACTGGCAGTTAGCTAACCCTAGTTAGCTACATAGCTAGCTCCTTTGCTAGGTAGACAGAGATTGGCTAAACATATATAAAAGCGCGACTGAGTTCTTTGTGAAAACTAGCTAGATGTTAGGTGGATATTGCGAGATATAAGATGAACGCTACGCTAGGAGGCTAGTTAACCTGCTAGCTGGCTTAGCAGCTCCGTGCAAGCGCGTTTAGCTAGAAACAAGTCACTCAAAGCTAGCAATAGTATCATTCAAACCTACAGAAAGGTACAAGGAGACGTCTACCTACTGGGCTGTTTTAGGTATAATCTACATGGTTCTTAATTAGACAAATATACCCCCGAAAAAAACTCTAAAAACACAATGAAGTACATCACCTACTTTATATATTTCGTTCTTTGATAGTTAGCTAGCTTGAACAATGGTACAATGGACAGTTGTTCAAATCCAGCGCACTACGTCACTACGGTTTGTGCTTACGTTCACTGCAGGGGTGGGGCTTGGGAACCATAGCAACCTCATCAGCATCAGTTTGGGCATCGAGGCAGTAGGGACCTCTTCTTGTCTCTGCGAGCTTACTCTTCGTCACTTCTGGATACCAACTAAGTGCGACATTGTCATATTGCATGTGAAGATGTTATCGTTTTTGTATAAAAAAAATGAAATGAAACGTTAAAACGTGCCTGCATGTTTATAAGGCTGAAGATGTAATTCTGACTAGATAGTTTGATACTTTGTGGTAGCAAGTCGGCTGGATGCTACCAAATTACACTATGGCTTACTTAGCCATCTTACCTTTATTATTATTTATGTTCTCACTTTCAGTCTTTGCATTCAGAGAATAACACTTTCCTGTGTGTCCAACTCACAGTAGGTCCAGACTCAACATGGCAACTCAGACATCAACATTTACTTTTCTCCACGTCATCCCGTTCTCTCCCTTAGATCTTGTGAAATATGATGCAATATGATCCCAATACGGTTGATCTAAACAAACAGACACAGATGATACTAATATTAAAAAAAGAAAGAAAGAAAGAAAGAACAGTATCTTCTACCTTTAAGCCAATGTGCTATTTTATTTAAAGTCACCATAATGCCTGGATTGAATGCTCTTATTTCCATAATATGCCATTGTAATCAGATCGGTTTAAAGATTTACTGGAAAATATACATATATAATCAGATGCATATAATTTCATTCAAAGTCAGTGATGCTGAGATCAAAATAAAGGGGCTGCAAAAGGGTGGATGCGCCAGGAGGCACGTGGCTGGAGCACAATAACAAGAACAGCCCCGTGATTGGGGGAAATTACTGTTTTGGCTTGTTTTCAGAGCAAGGTTTGTTTCCATTGTCCTCCGTTGACTTTGCCAGTTTAGCAAAACAGGAGACGATTAAAATAAATGAGCCCAGATTGATCCTGATCCCCGGCAGGGGAAGACTGATGGGAAGGCAGGCGGGAGGGATGATTACGACTGTCCTTGCTCGATGACAAATGGCACTGCATTGTGCTCGAAAGCAACCGTTGTTTATCTCCCGGCATCACAACACTTTTTTGGATATCATCGTAGCCATCAACATCAACGTCACCGTCACCGTCACCGTCGCCGCCCTTATGTTGCCAGGGTTTCCTGTTGAACATGATGCTGATGCTGCTCAAATATGAAATGAGTGCTGCTTCCTTTTCCTAAGCGACGTCCTCATGACACAGCGTTGTACAGGTGCTTTGGTGAAATGTTTCACTGCCTTTTAGACTGTACATTTTGCAAACTGATTTTCATTCACTGTAGGATTGATGCAGGCTGAGATATCTTTGTATCTGCCTTCTCAACTGCTCCTTCTGCTCTACCGTTGACGATTTGCTTCACTAACACAATTAATAGATCTTTCTCGCGGCTCTGTCCCACTGGGAGGACTGAGTCATGTTTCTATCGCTGGGGCCAGCACCGTTCCTGTCCTGCCCTGCTTTCAACCAGGTCACACTTCTTGCTCTGTTGCAGGTCCTGACACACCTGACCCAGATCGTCCACATTCAAGACCGGGAAAACCTTTGTTTCTTTATACACACAAGACATGTGCAAAACAAAAACGTGCATGCCTTGAGTTAAAGAGCGACCAACAGCCAGGGTGCTTCGGGCTTTGCTCCTGCAGTAACGCACAGAGATCTTGAAAAACTGTCGTCCCACCAATATCTGTCAGCTCGATGAGCCAGAAGACAGAACCAATTACATTAAGAACAAGAAGAACACACGGTTTAGGAAATAAAAACATTACTATAAGGACGCACTGTAGCAAGGCAGCTTTAAAAAGCTCATTTGAGGAGGAATAATTGCGCAGGGTGTTATTTATGAATCCTGGAGTGGCATGTAATGGAATGCTTGCATTGATCTACTGCCCTCCACCCACCCACCTACACCACCACTTTAATATTTTGCATTTAAATTGAAATATTTATCCATTTATATGGCGTAAATCATACACCACCATGTTGGGCACCGTTTATCTTGGCGGAGCTTCCCAACGTTTTTCTCCAAGCTTTTTTTTTTGCTAAACTGCAAGGTTGAAATTGAGTGAATTTGATAACAAACACACCATCTCTGTGTGTGAAGATGTTATCTTCACGCCATCCCTGAGCAGGGCCACACAAAATTAATTGCCATTTTAGATATGATTATTTTCATCTCAGGACAGTATAACTCTAAACCATTCAGACCCTCAATGGTGTCTTTGCAAACAGTTAAACATCCATGGATGGAACTTGGACAAGGACAGTTTGGGAGCTGGATAACTGATAGAAGCCTGGGCAGACAATGAGTAATGACACCCAGTATAGGATGGTACAGATTGCTAGTTCCTATACTGCTGCATCTACAAAATTGCCAAAATGAATCATGGAAGTCCCTGAAAAACATTCCACATCATTTTTATACATCATGCTTATGGATTGATATTTCCTTCCTGAAGATACAGATACATGAAAACCTCTAAAAGTTTATAAATGTTCGCATCTCGTTTAAATATAAAGACACAGATGCTGAATACTGGAGGATAACTAGGACTGGGAGCCTCTGCTGGTCTTCTTGAGGTTAATAGTGTGGGTCTCTATGGTCATGTTGTGATACTGCCTGCGCTGTGGAGATGAAAGCAAGGCCACTGCTCCATAGAACATGTCGGAGTCCAAGGCCTCCAGCAAGTTCTCCTCAACACACGTCCCCCCCCCCCCCACCCCCACCCGCCTGGTGCTCCCATGTGAGGAGATAGTCAGGTTTAATCACTCACCTCTCCTGCCTATTTCAGACAGTCATTCTTAGAATTAGACACACTATGTTGCCACTTTGAAGTCCAATTTATGTTTCATTTTTGTATGTCTCCTCATTGACCGTTTATTTTAAAAAAAAAAAGCAATATGCAAAAAAAAAAAGGGGGAGATTCTCCCATAGACATTCTGCTGGAGTTCGAGATATGTATTTGAAGTGGCTGAAAATGTGGTTCTCCTGACCCGTGGGTGACATAGACAGCATGCCGAAATTCACAAGCTGAAGCTGGAACCGCCGACCCATTATCACTGCCTCACACTGCAGCAGTGTATCCGTGCTTCCACCGCCAAGAACCCGGGATGTGGAGCCACGAGGAAAAGCGTTCCACCTGGCTCAGGGTCCCAGTGGCCTTCCCCCCAGCTAGCCTTTCAACCTCGCTGCTTTGTATGCTTTGATGTTTCAATCATGTTCAACCGACGTAGCCAGTCAGTGGGAAGAAAAAAGAAATGCGGATAGCATGTGTCTGACAACTTCCAATTTCTTTTTAAAAAACACGGGGCTATTTATAAAAGTTGTGGCTGCTCTCCTTGGTGTAGGAGACAGAGCTTCCATTTCCCTGATGGATCGGCTGTCATATTTCGACAGCGCAGTGCTTCTTTTAGTTTATAGACGTCTCCGTGCTCCTGACTCCGGCGTGCGCGGCGTCGTTTTTCTCTCTTATCGTCCGGCTGCTGCTCCCTGCACCCAGACGTAAACCCAAACAGTCAGCCAGAGAGGAATAACACTGCTCTGCGCCTCGCCTTCCTAACTTCTCCCATTTAGCTCGGCTCGGCGCGGTTACGGTGCGCGCACATGTTCGCGCGGGCGTGTGTAATGCAAAGTGCTTGTGACTGTCTGGCCCACACAAGAATTAGAATGTCCTTTAGGTTGGACTAAGCAATGTGTTGATTCTACATGCCCATCATCTGTGGGTATGTGTTAAATTTTTATCTGTGTGCACGTAGTAGGTTTTTGAAGGAGTTTGTATGTGTGTGTGTGTCTGTAAAACGGTGTGAGACCTAGTGGACATTGTCTTCCTGGTAAATCTGGTCCCTCCAGCAGTCCTAAATGTGAGTGCGGGCTTATCAGCTCCACCCAGAGTCTCCCCCACTCCCAGCCACCTCCATCGCCGGAGAGCAAAATAAATTGCACCCATGCAGTTAATAAGAATAAGAAATACAGGGAGTGTGTGTGCGTGTGTGTGTGTGTGTGTGTGTGTGAGGGAATAAAAGCGAGGGTGAGAGGGAATAAAACTCCACACTGAAACATCTAAGAAAAACTTTGTTGTTAACAAGCAATGTGTCGAGTCCAAGAGACAAAACACCTCCCTGTGGCTTCCTGTTTTCTCGTTGTGATGAAGAACGTGACGGAGGTCCTTTCCGCACACCTCTCCGCCATGGACCCCACCCCCATCCGCCACCCACCCAAGCAAACATTTATTTCTGTCACATTACGCTGGAAGTGTCATGGGCGCATATTGAATTCCCTGTGCCAGCGTGACTGTGTCTGTGGCAGGTAATTACATACTGAATGTTCCTTTAGTTCAATCGCTTCCTGGAGGGGGAAATCCATCTCTGGCGCGGCGAGACTGTGTCCAAGAATGTTGTGTTTTCTTCAGCCTCGGATGTAACAAATTACATCAATATCATCATAGGAGCAACCACATAGAGCAGCACAGTTATGGAAAATTAGAGGGACTGGGGACCCTTTCACAGGAAATGTGCACGACACCATTTTATTCAACTGTACTTTATT
The DNA here is from genome assembly GCA_020368025.1 of Brachyhypopomus occidentalis. Classification (NCBI taxonomy): domain Eukaryota; kingdom Metazoa; phylum Chordata; class Actinopteri; order Gymnotiformes; family Hypopomidae; genus Brachyhypopomus; species Brachyhypopomus occidentalis. The sequence continues at coordinate 4,762,461 of JAGXOD010000072.1, forward strand.
CCCTGTTCATTGTTGGTGACGTATATGACACGCAGTAATGCATGCCTGAGTAAAATATAGTGCATTTGAATTAAATCATTCATATACATGTATGTATGTGAAATCATCAACGTGTAAACCAAGCCTTGTGTAAATAGAGAGCTCCGCCTCTCCCAATCCTTACTGCTCTTTAAATCTTAAACCACTACAATTCAGTTCCTGTCACTACCAGCCAGTAAAGACTAAGAATCCCTTCTGCAGTGAAACGAGCGAGTGTTTGTGCGTGTGCCTGTGAAAGGCGCTGTTATTGTTCTTAGCGGTTGGACACCCTGCGTGACTGTGTGGGATTAGGCCCCGCTAATGCTGCCGGCTGGCTGGATGTACATGTGACAGCCTAACGGGCATAAGCTGAATCAGCCTCATACATGGGCTTGCAGGCTGTCTCTGCAGTGGGAGAGGCTAAACCCTCTGCTCTGTGCTCGCCTGTCTGCGTGGACCACGCTACATGCTACTGAACTGCACGCTACATGCTAGTGAACTACACGCTACATGCTAGTGAACTACACGCTACATGCTAGTGAACTGCACGCTACATGCTACTGAACAACTTTCTACGTCAATTCTCTCACTGTCAGAAGTCAGCAGCACACACAGACTTCTTTAACCGGTACCTTCCGTACCATGTGCAAAAAAAAAAAGAAAGACATGTGGTTCTTCATCCAGGGCCTGCAGATGATCACTCACCACCTGTGTCCTCCACTCTTCATCACCATGCCTAAAACTATTCCATCCAGAACATTCCTGAAGACCTTCCAAAGCAATTCCATTTTATACTGTCTCACCTGAACGCAATTTATAGGCCGCAGACATGTACCTCGCCGAGAAACATTAGCTGACAATAATTCACGAAACGTGAGCGGCCGTGACTCCAACCCCGGTCGACTCGACTCAAGTTAAAGTATGATGTAAAATGTTTATATTCATTTCCTCCTGATTATGTCAAGCTGATGGCAGTGATTACCCCCCTGTGTGTGTACGAGCACATGAACACACAAACTCAAACACACACACGGACGCTTGCGCTTGTACCAAACATCATAAACAATTTACACATCATTAGTTTTGTTTTGATCATATTTGTTTGACAGAATGTGTGGCTGTGTGGCACACAGAGCCTTTATTTGCGGCGTGGGGAGGAGGCAGGAAGGAGATGGCAGGCATCAGCGCTGTGCCGGGTTCGCTTGTGCGATTCGTCGGCTGGAACTGCAGACACGCTCTTCCAGCGCATGTTTAGGCGCTGTAGGTTTAGCGTGCGAGTTGCGTGTTAAACGCCCCGTTCTTAGTCGGACGCCTCGTAGTGACTTGAACGTGTAAGTAGAGGAATGCAGAATGTCGCATTTTGTACACTGTTTTCCACCGCCTGGCTTATTAAGAGAGCTCATTTACATAATGTAAGAATTTAGGGTTTAGAGGACTGCAAACATGCAAGATCAAAACAAATGAAATGACAGAAGGCACAGTGAGAACTGCGGTATGCCAATTGCCTGCAGATGGCACTGTATATTCCAGCATGGCCACCAATGCAGTTTACAATGAAAAACATGCCTGTTACAACAGCAGGTGTTGAATGTTTTTCAAACATTTAGCTCTCTCAGTGCAGTAAATGGATTTAATAAAGCAACTAAACTGTAATTTAAGAAATTACGCAAGGAATGAATAAATAAAATAATTTCCTGACATATGATCGTGCGCTACAACTCACACAATAGCGCTTTGATGTAATGGGGCTGCTTTGTGTACGGCTGCTGGCAGACTCATTTGTAGGTGGCCTCCAGAAATTAAGATACTGATGTTAAACCTTCTTGGCTCGTCCACCCTGGAACCACCACTGGCATCTCCTGCAGAGCTGTAGCGCAATCCGCTGGCTGGCAGCAGGCGGGAACTGCACATTGTGGAAGGACATAAGCAGGTTTTACTCCCATTGTGCTGCTGTGTTCGTGCTACGACAGCAGGGCCAATGGTCTGCAGACTCTGGATGTTACAGCACTGTCGCCAACACAAAGCTGCACTGCACTCGATCTGTAGTCCGAGCTGGCAGCTGCCACACACACACACACACACACACACACACACACATGCACGAACACATGCACGAACACACACACACACACACACACACACACACACACACACACACACACACACATGCACAAACACACACACATGCACGAACACATGCACGAACACACACACACACACATGCACGAACACATGCACAAACACACACACACTCACACACATGCATGAACACACACATGCACGAACACACACACAAACACACACACACACACACACACACACACACATATGCACGAACACATGCACGCGCACACACACACAGGAACACATGCACACATGCATGAACATATGCACACGCACACAAACACACACGTGCACACAAACACACACAGACACGCGTGCGCGCACACACAAATACGTGCGTGTGTGTGGACGTGAGCTAACCTGCACATACAATAGCATGGAAACTGCTACGCCTCTCTGTACTTACAGGGGCATATTTATGTGTGTCCAGCAGTTAAGAAGAGACTTAAGACTTCAAACAATAACGTGTGGACTACAGCTCACCTCAGGGTTTCTACAGAGCAGCCAGGTGAAATCTAGCAGAAGAAAAATGAAAAAATCTAAAAAATGAAAACATGTTCAAGTATATCATAGCACACTATGTGCTCTAAGATGGTAGCGTCTCTGTGTCTTGTGTGAGGTCACTCTCATAGCTCTGTTAAAGTGATGTGAGATGCAGAATGAAATCCAAACTAAAGCAGCTTTTAGCAGTTTGTCCAGATCAGAGTTCAAGCTTCTGCAGCCTCGGGGAAGCAGCCTTAAATGCTGGCCAGCTCCCACCGTCTGCGTGGAAATTAGCAAAGCAGGAGAGGAAATGACCTCAAGCGCTTAAGATGGCTGCCACCACCCCAGTACAGAGAGAAACATGCAGAGATGGGGGGGAAAAAAAAGAAAACACCTCCGAGGGCATTTGAGCACTTTCCCGCGATTTATCTCTCCTTCCCTCGCCCATCACAGACTCAGTCACCAGCTCCTCTCTGAATGCCTGCAGGTGGAGAAGAGATTTTCACTAAGCGCTTGTATTTGAATAATTCCTTCTTCTTAAAAAAAGAAAAAAAAGTTGCAGGAATATTAAACTAAAATCAGTGGAGATCAGAGAAAAGGGATTATGGCTGAGTTGTAATCACGGCAACTTCCTCTGCCTGCTGCTTCCTCTGTGGTGTGTGGGAATTGCGTCTCACGTGCCAGACTCACGTACTGCCCAGGTCACGTGACCTTTAGTCCGAGAAGCCGTGTGTTTTTACCTTACGGGAATCTAAGCAATGTCTTCCATCAGGAAGTACTTTAACAAAATGGAGACGTCTTCATATGAGGACAGCTTCATGTGAGGACAGTGGGTAATGCATTAAGATTCCATCGTCTCCATAGATAGAGGATAGAGGCTCTTACATGATAATAAATCACGGAGCATTTCTTATATCTGAAAAATGTATGAAAAATGGAATCTACTCTAAAAAGTTACATGAATAACATTCTTTTACATTTAAGATTACTTTCATCAATCTAGAGCTCTATAAGTGAAATATAATGACATATCAGAGCTACATCTGAGTGACAATTTAATAAAATCTTCTTTGAAAAACATGACAGTGGATGATTCAAGCTGCCAATCCCGACGTGTCTGACTACATCGCAACACCGCCTGTGGATCTCCTCCCTGAGGATCTTTTACTTCTCTCCCAGACGCTTGCTGATCAGAGCAGAATCCAAGCTGCTTTTCAACTTCATAAGGAGCTGGATTCATTCGCATAGGCCAGACTGATTTCTCAGCAACCTTCAACTGATACGGCCTCTCCAACCTACGCTGCCCTTGCAAAACGGAATGCCACGGGGGTTTTGCCGCTGAAGCAAGCCACTCCTGGGGCTGGAGACGGGTGGAGATTCCCCATCCAGCACAACCACATCAGAACGGTGGCAGCAGCCGTACGCGGGAGTCAGTCTGCTCGGTCCCTGGAAGAGTGGAGCCACCGCGGAGTAGCAGGACGTCTCTTTGTGAGAGGGATAATGGCGGGACTCGGTCATAAGCTCGTCAAAAGAGAAGCGGCCCTCCCGTGACAGTGGCGTGCTTGATTTCTTAAACGGCTCTGATTGCATGAGGGAATTATTGTTTGCCATGTTTAAGGGGGAAGTAGGGGGAAAAAAATCTAATGAGTACTTTACAATCTCCTGCTCTGCTCCCAATTAATTTGTTTTGATTCTTGTTGTATTCCCCTGGGTCTGTGGCTCATTAGCCATGATTAATCAGGGTGTGCTGGTGCAAGGGAATTTCATTTTGTGAGGCTCCATTTTGAGTTGGTCCATAGTCCAGATAGTAATTTAAGAGTAACCTAAAGGTGGCTTAACATACAGTGTCGGTACCAATAAGCGAAAACAGAGTAAACTCTGAATTAGTAAAGTGCTGAGATTACATAACATCTTTGGCTCGCGCTGTCTTCGTCTTTCTCGTGCCCTCTCAAACCCTTCAGCCTGTGTCTCCGCATATCCCTGTCCAAAAATGGAAGCCATGATGGCAGTATGGCAGTTGAGGAGGAAGTTATCAGGGAGCCGCCACATCTCCCAAGCTCTCTCTGCTTACGGCAGATTTGGGCTCTCTAACCGGAGCGCGTCCGTGCCCCCCGCCTCTCGGCACGCCACGGTGGCTCCACGGAGCCCACCTCCTGCCCAGCAGGCGTGGCACGCGGAGAGGCGGGCAGCTGTGGAGCGGGCAGAGGAGGGGGGGAGCGAGGAGAGGCGATTTTGTTTGTTCTTCAGAGCAAACATGTGCATGACTTTCTGATGGGGAGTTAAATCGGGGAGGTTAATTGAAAAACGAGATAAACAGAGCCTGTAAAATGGCAGGGATGAGGCTGTGTGACGGCACTGCCGGCCCACCACCATCCGGCACCAAAGCCGCTCCAGACTGCGCTAGCCAGATAAAAGCAGACCAGTTAATTGTCTTGCTGTTTCCTCCTCTTAATTTTAGCTAAATTAAAAAAAAAGCAAGACAGTTTCTGGCAGTCATTAGTATGCAGGCACCTCTATAGAAGGAGGCCTAAGCAGAGGAGAGCCAGACTAAATCCAGGAGCTGAGACCTCCCCTCCTCTCCCACCTCTCTGCTCCTCTCTCTCCTCTCCTCTCCCCTATCCTCTTCTTCTTCTTTCGGCAATTCCCCTTTAGGGGTCACCACAGCGGATCAAACTCCTCCATCTAGCCCTGTCCTGAGTGTCTTCCACTGACACACCCGCCACTCGCCACTCTCATATCCTCCTCCTCTCCCCTATCCTATATATCCTATATCCTATATCATATATATATATATATATATATATATATATATATATATATATATATATATATATATATATAGTATATACTGTATATTGGGGTCCATGTGTTGGGTGTTTAGTGTGCAGTGTCTAGTGTGCCATGATGGTATTTCGTAAGAATGGGGAGTCTGAGCAGACGGTGCTGTTGTCTGCGGGCTGCAGCTCTGCATAGCTCATTTCCTGGTTAATAACGTACACTTCCAGAGCAATGGGGTGTGTCCTCAATTCACTGTGATACAGAGACCCAGGCCTCCCTCTGTTCAATTACAGAAGTCTACGTGCTTCCCCCTTGGATGCAGGTCTGGGACGGTAGGCTTGGTATTTTACAGAGGATTTCAAACTAATTAGGATCCATCCATCATACTGTTTGGATGAATGCTTCATGGTGGAGGAGAGGGGGATGAATTAAATGCCATGACTCTTGTATGAATTCCAATTAGTTCAATCAGCCATGGTTTCCATACTGCTGTCAATAATGTGTATACTTGCAGGCTTATCTGTGTTTACCATGCTGTTTGTGATTCTCTTTGTGATACCCAAAGGACCTGTGTGTGGTCTATCCTACAGCCAGAAAGTGAGAAGTCAGCAGATAGTTGTGCTTATCCTGCACAGTGTCACACTATCTGAAAGCCGTCACTACTGAACCAAATATTGCCACTTCACACATTACCAACTCACTGGGTCAGCTTGTTTTCTGAATTGTTTCACAGTGGAAGCAATAACTCACTTGTGTGGGATTACTGATATCATTATGGTATGCAGAAATCATCTCCTCAAAACTACACATGAAGGTTACCTGGAAAGCTTTGGTTCCTCAGTAGAGAGTAAATTACATTTCTCTACCCAGGCATTCTGAAATTCATAGAAAATCAGGATAATCAAAGTGTACCTAGCTAAGTACATGTGAAGACTAGGCAGGAAGTGCATCCATGCCAACACCAGAGCGACTTCCTTTGCTGTACCCTTGCTGAACTGATTTTACTCCTGCTAAAATATGAAAAAATAACATCGCAATTCTAGATTTCAAGCCTCTGGTCTCCCGGACTCTGACTGGGCAGTCGCTAGTTTGGGCCTAGCATGAAGCATTGCAGAGAAACATGGTGGTGAGCTCCGCCCCCTGGAGCAGTTGCCCGGCAGCAGGCTGGCACAGGGCCGCCACGCTGTGATTAATGCCCAGCACGTGGCCTTCACTTACCAGTGGTTGCAGCGCTGTGGCTCCGGGCAGGTGAAGCCAGAGGTTATCACTGAGCAGGGCAGGCCATGCTACACCACCACCACGCTGCACCACCACCACCACCACCACCACCACGGGTGCAGGGAGCAGAGATCCTGAACCTGTGGGAACATGACAGCTCTGTGACAGGTCATTTCGTGCAGGAACGCGGGACAAGGACTTCACAGGGCTTTCATAATGAAGGAGGAAGGTAGGGGACTTGGGTAATTGGGTAGCGCTGCTGTTTCTAGGTGAAAGCTTTTCTACCTTTTAATTTTTTTAGAATACAAATTAATGAAACAAATTAGAATTCTCTACACATTTTCTTTATTTTCATTTTGTTTATAGATTTTATTTATTTATTTATATTTCGCTTAATTTGTTTATAATCCACATGCTCGTTGTGTCTTCCTAGCCTCAGGTATGGTGGTTCTTGTTTTCGGCAAAAAATGATGCCACTTAGTTATCATGATGGATATGCCAATTATATTTTTATAAAACAAACAAACCATTGATTTAAATCTCTAAACCCTCAGAATAGTGTTTTCTTTCCCTAAGAAGGCCATACAATGCTCAGCTCAGCTACATCCTGTCATTCGCTAAAGTGGAGCTGTCCTCGTCGCTAACTAGAGGAGCACCAGGGTGCAGGGGGACCAGAGAATAGCATTAATTTTGCAATGGGGAGCAGGAGCAAAAGAAAGAGGGGGAGACTGTTTATTGGGAAGTGCACTGAACTAACAGACGTCCTGAAGGACACAGACGATCCCATAAACGTCTACAGTACACATTGTCATTCACTTATAAGGGCTTAGTAGTGGGCTTGTTTATTTACTCTGTCAAACCCAGCTTTGAGAGCTCTCTCCACAGCCTGGTGGTACACCCTCATGCCTTCTCAGAGAGAGAGAGAGAGAGAGAGAGAGAGAGAGAGAGAGAGAGAGAGAGAGAGAGAGAGAGAGAGAATCAAACGCTCTCTGAATTGGGCCCAAATATCCAAGGTTAATTTTGTGAGAAAGCTGCAGTGCCCAGATAAGACCATCCCTGCAAATGAGTTCTGCCTGCCTGGATTACAGCTAAATTTATGCAGCTTTCCTTATCCTTTCACAAGCTCCTCTGAAGTGGCATAATTAACTTGTGCACATAAAATGTGCACATTTTCTGCTTGGTGGTAACCATTCCTCATTTCATTGCTTTGATTTTTTTGACCCTGTTCAAAAAGGTACTTTTAAAATTTTTTATTTTCACCCAAGTTTAAAGATTTAACAGACAGATAATGAGAGGTTCATCACTTAACACATCTACGTTGGTGCTGTGTACACTTCATCATTGATATGTTTTTTTTTATATTAATTTTATATAAACGAACACTGTTGTTCCTTCTAATATATTTACACCTGAAATACACAATGAGACAATAAAAATGTAACTGATGTTTTTTTGATTACTTTTCCACTTTTTCCCCCACACCCTCTTGTGTTACTGTCCTTGGAAGGTCCTTCTATTGGCTTGTGAATTGTTGTTCTGATGACATCTATCGCTAACCCCATTCTTAACCTTAGTCCACTGACCAAAAACTACATTTTGTATAAAACGTATTATACTGTATATGGTACACACATAGGACACAAACACAAACATGCTAAGAATGAATACTATGAACCATGAGAGTTGTCCACTATACTAGGAATAATATTGATCTTCAAAGTATATATATCCAGACACGATAAGTCTTCATGGAAGACATGAGGACATGCTTCCCATTTACACTCCTTTTCTCTCTGAACACACCCCAAGTCACCCTGTTTATGTGGCCTTGTTCCAAATGTCCTGTAGAAAATGGCACTAGCAGGTTCCTTTCCCCAAATTCTGCTGCTTTCCCCTCATCAGTCACCCCCACCACACACACACACACACACACACACACACACACACACACACACATACACAGATTCAGGTCAGTAACTTTCAATTCATTCTATTCCACTGAAAAAGCACTGACAGTAAAGGACTTATTATGCTTCCTGTTCTCCTCTTTTAGCCTCTGTTCTAGCCTCTGTTTTAGCTTCTGTTTAGCCTGTTTTATCCTGTTCATGCCTGTGTTTTAGCCCCTGTTCTACCCCGTGTTTAAGCTTCCAAGCCTCTGTTGTAACCTCTGTTTAGCTTCTGTTCTAGTATCTGTTTTAGCCTCTGTTCTAGCTTGTTTTAGCCTCTGTTTAGCCACTGTTATAGCTTGTTTTAGCCTCTGTTGTAACCACTGTTTAGCCTCTGTTCTAGCATCTGTTTTTGCCTCTGTTCTAGCTTGTTTTAGCCTCTGTTTAGCCACTGTTTTAGCCTCCGTTATAGCTTGTTTTAGCCTCTGTTGTAACCACTCTTTAGCCTCTGTTCTAGCATCTGTTTTTGCCTCTGTTCTAGCCTATGTTGTAACCTCTGTTCAGCCTCTGTTCTAGCATCTATTTTAGCCCGTTTTACCGTTTCGCCACTGTTTTAGCCTCTGTTATAGCTTGTTTTAGCCTCTGTTATAGCATGTGTTTAGACTTTATTCTAGTCTCTGTTTTTACTTTTATGCTCCATCTGTCTTCCCTCCACCTGACTGCTGCCCTCAGCAATTACTAACATGTACTGATGCAAAAAAAACATCCACTAATTGTACTTTGGAGGCAAGGGTTAAAGGAACTACTACATCCATGTGTGATTTTTACATCTAAGGTTATGAGATCATCTTAAATTGGTTTCAAAGACTCAGTGACATCTGTGCACAGAGACGTGTCACAGCAGCATGTTATTCTTCCTGAAATGTTTCCTGAAAGACTTGAAAAGTCTCATGTCAAAGTCTTCAAAAGTCTTCAGTTAGGGGCTTTTTTTGCTGCTGGGGTAGATGATGTGTGTAAGCTCGATGTGAAGTGGAATCATTCTTGCAGAGTCTGCCATTATTATTTGTAAAATGTACTTTCTCAAAAAATTTATAGTTCATAATAGCAATAAACCTGACTTCATGTGTCATATTTAGGAATAATGGCTAAAAAAGGGTAGCATATTCTAAAAACCTATTAAATATAATAAGATGAACTACAGAGAAAAGTAACAATAAATCCATGAATTATAATGATATATATATATATAAATTCTTAGCATAGTCATTAAATGAGTGCAGTAACCTGGCCTAACTTGCTTATTTCTTTGCAAATTCTGGAGGGGAGTTTAATGCTGAATCTAAACTGTACATGACCCCATCTCTCTCCCTACTCTGTTCAATTAGTAGAGCATTAGTCACCATCTGTTCCACCATCTTCCACTGCCTCTGTTTTTGATAAATTACAACAAAAAGTGTAAACCTGCGCCCGAGTTAGTTTACTGCATGTAAATGATCCGATATAAATACACGGGGCTCTGTTTTCGTGTTTGCACAAAGACTGTCGTTGCATCATTAGTGCTGTGACATGTTGGCATTTTCATGACAGCGCAAAATACTTCTAGGGAATGTCATGCCTTGGGCACTTTGCAATTCATGAGCACTGGAAAGTTGGAGCACAGAGGCGGGAGGCCCATGGAAATGAGACAGCGTAAGGTGAGATGGCGCTAATTTCATGAAGACATAACACTGCGTATAGACAACTGCTCCTAGCGTGATGTCTAAATCCCAGCTCAGTCGCATGTTTCTCTGATGGCTATATGTGCAAACAAATGCATGCCAGAAATGCACAGATTGCAGGAGGTCATGGAATAGTGTCCTTAAGAAAACAGAATTAGGACAGTAAACGGATTTTATTACCAGCAGTTATAGAACTCGCTGCTTTTATGAAAGAACTCCAAAGCATATTTAATTGGAGGCTCATCTGAGGCTTAATAAGACCCACCCTTGCCTGCTGCATATAAGCAGAGACTATGACACGTGTAAACCTCATAATATCCAAACCTGAGGCTCAGGCAGCAAGAGAAACACATTAGACCCAGGCTGCACTTACTGCTCATGTCCTTTCTTGCCATTTCACACATTTGATTTTGTCTCCTAATTTCTTTCAAACTCTCTGTCTTTCGAACATACAGTAGTTTAACAGAGTGTGTGGAGCACATTATTTTGGTTCAGATATGATCTCTTGCTGGGGTTACACCTCACCAGTATTTCTGCCTCATATTTTTATGAACTTAACGCTGACATTTTTGTGTTTTTGTGTCTCATTGCATTTAGTGCAGCTTGGTAAAAGAAGGCTAGGAATCTGATTGGCTGAGAAGATACTAATTATTCACATCATACTGCTCATATTCCATGTTACTCAATCCTCATGCACAGAGCCTCTACAGATGTGAGTGAAACACATCAACCCCACTTCCTTTGGGCCATGACCTAATGTCTTTGTGCTTGATGTAGGATTTTGTGGTTTGCGTTGTGAAAACAGGGTCGATAACATGCATCCAAACGATGGACTTCTTCCATTATGCACACCTGATCGGCACACTTGGACACTGCCATGTGCAATCGTTTAGCACCAGTGTGCAAGCATGTCCCATGTCTTTAATATAGCAGAGCACAGTGAGTTTATCGGGCGCTTAATTAGCAGTTAGCCTAAGACCACCGAGGGGTGTTTGACCCACAGTCCATTGCGTTGGTGCTTTATATTGTTGTTACTTTAAGGGGAGAACATTCTGGCAAAGAAATCTCAATGAAAGATGCTTACAAAGACACAAATGCTGCAATTTAACATACTTTTCATTTCCAGCTTCATAATGGTATGGTGATGTGAATACAGCTAAATTGTGCATGGATGTGCTTTCCAGTAATGTGTCTAAAACAGCTACAGATATATTTGCATTGATTAGCTTTCTGTGCACTGTATTGGTGCTACAGGCATAATAAATCAGGACTTGTCAATAAATAACTGTTGTTATTTACTGTTGTTACAGTTAGAGGTTTTAGCAAAAATCTGTTTTAGCCTGAGATTGTTGCTTGAGTGCTTAACAGTGAAATAAAAACCTCTTTTCTTAGGTTCTGAATAAAAAATGAGAACAATTTAGCACTCATTTAACCTACAATTAACCTACTTAATTAAAACATACAAAAGGCAAGCAGTACTGTGAGACAAAATTACACACTGAAACCAGGTAAGGTTACGTGTTTAACAAAAGCTTTAGAAACAAACCCATATCATACTGCGGACTTCAATATAGTTTTATCACACAGGACACACTGTGTCATGGTTCAAGTTATTCTGCTAACACAATAAACAGCATTAAACAGAAAAGCAGTTTCCCAATGCACAGAAGCACTTGAAGCAGAATATGTTGGGTTTCAGTAATACATCACCAAAGTGTCACTACACCAGCACATTTAGCCAAATGTGGGCATAGTTTCCACATACGTTAAACGTGTAATTAGTTGAAAATAGTTATGATCTGTCTCTGAATATGGTTAAATGTTTAAAATGGTTAACATATTTATAAGTTGACCTGACTTCATCTCTGACAAGAGGGCTAAAATGCAATTCTGTCATTGCTAATTGGTCCATATTGCTAAGACATTGTTGATAGACCAAAATGTGCATGTGCTTTGTGTTACATGACATTTCATTTATGTTACAGCTACACACTCCCAAACGTGCTCCAGGCAGGGGAAGGTAAGGCCATATTCTCACACAGCATACAGCATGATGCCTCTCACACACCATGGCACCTTTAAGATAAACTTTGACCCACATAGGCGTCATTTCTATACCAACATATATTAGTGCAGATATACCTAGACTTTTGATCTATTATTATTATTAGTAGTAGTGGTAGAATCAGTAGCAGCTATACTAGTAGCAGCAGTAATAGTATATAAAATAACAACAACATTAATTATAGGAAATAGACAATAGACCAGAGTAAAAAAAAACAATGTTAGAATCAGTCCAGATTAGTACAATTTTGCTCACAGTATAAAGCCACATTGGAATAGTCATCATATGAAGCACTTAACAGTGCACTATACTGGCAAATAGCTCATATATGACTAAAACACTCAGTCAGGTATATGAATACAATACTAAAACCCAGCTCATTTTGGGGGTTTTCTACAGATCCGTTTCAGAGCAGTACAGCTGTGTGATGTGGCGTGCGGATCTGTCGGTATAGGAACATCTGCTCTGAGGGGGTCCAGCAAATCTGCTTGAGTCTGTGCAGCACTGGACTGCCCCACATCAAAGGGCCGCGTGCAGTTTATCTTGATGGTAAAAGAGTTATAGATCTTAATTTAATAAGCAAAAACTAATTAGGTGATTTTGAGAGAATGCTAATTCGGTTCAAAGTGACGGCTAAAGATAAATCGGTTCCGCTTTGTGAAACAGCGCTTGATTTTTCGAAAAACTTTTGAAAAAAAAAAAGAGCCTTGAAATGTTATAAATAGCAGAGTGGAAACCACTGTTTTGCCTGTGAGGCAAACACCATTGTCCAAAGATGTGCACCGCTGAGATCCCCCTGTGGGTAACAGGCCTTTTATATGCACCAGCGCTCCAGTAGCCGTGCCAAATGCTTACTAATATGCATTATTAGTACTGAACGAGAGCAGCTTTACTGTGGTGCTAAACATGATAATGTTTTGTTTTTCATAGATAGTAGTGTTGCCAAAACAATCTCAATTCTACAGTGTCATATAAAATCATTGTAAGGGGGGGAATAAGTGATCGGATATTGCATTCCAAATTCATAACGTAAAGGGATCGTATGGCGCGTGCTTGGACTTGATAATGTGCACTGATGTTGGAGGGAGAGAGCACACGTTCTTCGTTGTACGTCTGCAGTCAGCCTCAGCATCGCCATTGTCTGAACACTGAACATAGCCTTAGGTGGAACAGTGGGGATTCTCCATTTTAAATAGAGCAGATTAAATGCCATCAATTATACCGGGTATCACACTGCTTTCCCCAGCCATTTTAACACTGCTGCCACGAAGCTCACAGGGAAGACGACGCTGTGCGAAAAGCCTGATACACTTTGAACCTTTAACCAGAACAAAATGTTACGGAGATAATTCAGTTTCCTGAAGAGGTGCAGTAAAGGACTCGTGCGTAGAGTCGGCTCCTCGCTGCGCTCCCCAACTGGCAGAAGACCCTGCTGGAGCAGTGTAATGTTCTAGATATGGAGATGAGCCCCATCCTGGACCCAATTCATTTGCATGTAAGATTTGACTTTGGTGTAACATTTTGGTGTAACATTGTAACATTGATAAGATGGAGAATTATGACGGAACCAACTTTTGTCTAGAAGAATCATAGAGAAGTGCATTTGTGATCTCATGTTCTTATCCTTCTCCTCATATGTGGTGAGGTGATTCCTTCTAAATAACGGGAACTACAAATGGAGATTTCTCATCAATCTCAGTCAAGACTCATTTAATTCCTAAATGTCACATGGAAAATGGAAGCCTGTAGGACTAGCTATCCTGTCATAAAACCTATGATTACTTTTGTAATCCTGATCTGTCTTTGATCCAGATTACAATGATTTCCTTATTTTTCGTCTGTACCACATCCTTTTTGTCTCAACAATAGCAGATTGAATTCCCATTATTCAGGCCCGGAGTAATCAAGTGGTCCACGAAGATCCACCATCTTGTTTTTGTGGCAGTGAGAACAGAAACTCTGATACAGTCTCTTTTGACCTTTGCTCTTTTTCAAAGTCAAGTAAAAACATCAGCTCATGCATTGATACTAACAAAATGTACAAATAAGAAAATAATTATGCCTGATGATGTTTGATGAAAACAACCTCTGTGCTGAACGCTCGTATGCTAATAGCATCTGTAAACTGGCTTTGGGGGTTTGTGGTGTATTGATTGTGCTTGATTAAACGTCCCTTTTTTTAGGACGAACACTGCAGTGAAATATCCCCCGTCCCCCCCCATCCCCCCATCCCCCCCTGTCCTCCCCGTCCCCCCCCCTGTCCTCCCCGTCCCCCCCCCCATCCCCCCATCCCCCCCTGTCCTCCCCCGCCCCCCATCCCCCCCCTGTCCTCCTCCCGTCCCCCCTGTCCTCCCCCGTCCCCCCCCCCCCCCCCGCCCCCCCCTGTCCCCCCCCGTCCTCCCCGTCCCCCCCTGTCCTCCGCTCTCGTGCTCAGCGCTCAGCTTTTGTTAGCTCTGACTAAAATCACTGTGCTGATTCGAAAGGACAATGGATGTGTTTGATTGGTTGGGCTGTGTGATTAAGGCCCTTCATTAATTTAACTTCAATAGGCAATCAACAGGAGATAGCAGGGGACTGGGATGGAGCCACACTGGCCCGCTTACATTTAATCAAAAACCTCTTTCATACCTTATAAGGAAGCTGTTACTTTGCCCCCAAAAATAAATAAATAAAAGTCACAACAAATCACAATAGTTGTATATTTATTTATGCCCCATATACAGAAGTAATGGAACACATTTTATTTGTTTTCTCCCAGTATTGAGATTGGACTTAAAAAAATATAGTGATGTCTAATAGCCTGTGCATCTATGTGTGTGTAAAAAATGTATGAAAAAATATATTGGAATAATTATGATCTGAAATGAATTGTTTGATTTGTTTTTTTTTTCCAGTACACTTTGAATACCAAACAACAAACACCAAAGGTGAAGAAAGACGATGGTGCAATGGTTTCATTCGGGAGTCCGTCTGCGTCTGGACTTTCTCCGTTCGTCTCCTTCAGATTCTCGTTGGGTTTATCTATCACCCTCTATCACCACTGCTCTCCCACTAGCCACAAAATATAGCAACAGCTTGTAGGTAATTGATCAGACAAGCCAACTGTAAAATATTCATTTTCTACTTCAACAGCCAAATAAATCTCTAGGGAGGGCTCAGAGGCCTGTGAGGAGACATTGCTTATGCATAGCCAGGTTAGCACAGCCCCCATTGTAAAGAGGGAGATAAGACAGGGCTGCTCTGTTGGGGTGGGTGGAGGTCGATGGTGAACCGAACAGGAACTCCAACCCCCCCCCCACACACACACACACACCACCATCACCACCCACACACCTTTAACCAAGCATTAAGCCTCCCCCACACATATCCCACCCTCCACCCCCAACATCACACCCACCCCATCGAACGCTGCACCCTGCTCCGACTGCATACTCCAGGGCAGCACAGCGCATCCTTACACCGACACACTCAGCACGATGCTCTATAAAGCAGACAGGGTCAGAACACGAGCGGATATAACGGGGGTATTCGGATGGCAGCCTGCCTCAGAGGAAACGGTCTATATGACGCACTAAAGATGAAATATTTGAAGGGACGTTTTTTTGATATTTGAATGATTGCACTGGTACATCACGTCCTTACGCAGGTTTGGTTGCAGTTTGGTGTAAGTGTGCACCTTTGGTTAATCACACAGAGGAATGTTACCTAACAGCAGGACTCCTGTCACTGGCTCTGTGCCACTTCATGGTACTACCAGTGCCATACAGGACGCTGTCCCTCATAACAGGTGGACATAGAAGCAAATAATGTCCGCATTCTGTACACTTCACTGCACTGGGCTGCTACGGTTACCACAGCCTGGAGGAGCTATTCAACTCTGCTCTGTGTGCTGAACCTTCAATCTGTCCTTCACCTTCCGCTCATGAAAAGATATTTTACAAATGACCCCACTGTTACAAGTGTGCTGATACACTTAGACCACAATGCATTTTTCATGCACTCTGTGACACAGGACAGAGAGGAATTAGGGTATCGATTCTATATATCAATTACACTATAGTCACTGCTGGCATTTCAATAAGCTCTGAACATAAATCTGACAAGTTGCAGGCCTGCCTTAGCTTGTGTGTGTGTGTGTGTGTGTGTGTGTGTGTGTGTGTGTGTGTGTGTGTGTGTGCGTGCGTGCGTGCGTGTGTGTGTGTGTGTGTGTGTGTGTGTGTGTGTGTGTGTGTGTGTGTGTGTGTGTGTGTGTGTGTGTGTGTGTGTGTGGGCACGCATGCGCATGTGTTTGCTCTTGCGCCGTATGCTTTACTGTCATAAAGTGCTTGGGCGCACATTTCACACACTAAGAGAAGCAAAGCATCTCGCTACACTGCATCACTGTGTTTATAATTAAGCAGTTAAAAATCAAAGCAATATGTGAAATGATTCATATTTAATAGCATCAACTTTTCATAGTCTAGTTAATTGAATACCTTATCTATATTGTGCAGATGCTTCATAAATATAAAATATTAAATATCACCGATAGCTGCTCCTGAGAACCTCACTGAAGCATTCAGAAGCATAATTAGTTTAGGAGGAAATAAAACAGCTATTTTCCTTTTTCCTGATGTTTTCTTGTGCTACTCTTTTTTTAATGGCTTTATCTCAAATGAGGCTTTGTCAAGAAAATAATCAATTCTCCTCTGGACTCTGAGCAAGTGAGAGGAATGCAGTTAAACTTCAGTCAACCCAAGTCTGCCAGTCTGAGGCCACACATTTGTCTTAAGTATGTTTTCAGACTTGATCAATTGTGTCTTATAAATTTCAGTGTAAGCCCAGGGACCGGGTTGATTAAACCTCAGATAATCTCTGGCCTCATCCGTTCAATATTCTGATACTTTAGGTGTAATCCCCTTTTGCTCAACTCAGCGTCTCCTAGATTAACTGCACTTGCTTAGGGTCTCGTCTGTTGTCTCTTCTTTTTCCGGTGAGCATAATATACAAGACTGCAGTCCGTGTGCACAGAACGTGGAGGAGCAGTGGTGAGTCTGAGTCCTCCTCCACGCTCAGTGTACTGTACGTATAGGTCTACACTTGCTTGTTTGTGGAAGAGAGATAGAACAGTGTCTTAGGTTACGGTGACCTTTATCTAAAGGAAGATTTGAAGCTGTCCTGGAAAGAGAATGATGGACTGATTCCATTACTGGCTCGGTCTATTAGGATTTATTGAGCAACACTGGAACTCACGCCGCAGAGAACGCTCTATATATATCTAAATACCAATCAGACCATGATGCATTGCTGTTCTTTTAGTTTGCATTGCTTTGCATGTCTCTCTTCCTCAAGATAACGCAAACTGAAGTGGAGCGACTGAGAGAAAACAAAGTAGAGAGAGACGAGCACACTGGGAGACTCAGTGCAGCATTCCTAGGCACTCAGCCACGTTGCCTCGACTTGAAGAAATCCCCTTCTCCATGGCCTCTGGTGAGCAGTCCGGAGGCGGCGCCCCCTGTAGGTCTGAGGAGGAGGGCCTCCCACTCACCCTAATCTCAAAGGAGTGGGCTTCACGCCCGGAGGGGCCCTGACCATTCCCGGGTGAGCCATCAGTTCTGCAGGGCTGGGAATGCCACTGATAGCGCCCCAGCGCAGAGGAGGAAATGTAGGCAGCCTGCAGGGTTCTCATTATACATGCAGGCATTCCAAATCTCCCTAACTCGGCCTTGCACTAGTCCAGAAGAGCTCTGCCTTCTCGAGGTGTGTTGGCTGTGACGTGTTTGAAACCTCAGTGCAAAGGGGCTCTAGATGTTGTTCAAAGACAGTCAAATACTTCTCAGAGGCTGGACACTGCAAGAACTGTTGTGCAAAATCTCAAAGTTCCACCAAGGCTACAATTGCATAGATAGAGACACTGACTCAGCAAAGCAGTGGAGACAATAAATATTTCTTCTGGTAGCTCAGGTCAGCCAAGCAGAAGACGTGGAGGAGGCCGGACTCTTGGGTCAGACAAGGTCCTGTCACTCATCCAATCACAGTGTCCGCAGGGCATCATCACAGCTCCAGCATGATGTCACAGATTAGCCTGGAATTAAATGTGCCACTTCAACACTGACAGCAAGGCAATACTGTCACTGACACCCTGTACTTCTCCGTGGTTGTTTTTTCCTTAACGGAGGGATCACAGAGACAGAAAGAGTGAGAGAGAGAAAGAAAGAAATGTAATTAACCTCCTCTGCAGGGAGAATTCTATTACAAGCACCTATTCTGCCATGCAAAGTGTGATGCGGAGAGATGTCACAGGCCGTCAAGCAGAAAGCCAGGGCCCGTCTGCATTTTAAACCAAACTTCCAATTTTCTCCCGCTATTTTTCTTCATCTTCAGTGAAGCTGGAAATTGATCATGGCGAACCTGTGTGCAGTGAGGAAGATGAGAAGACAGGAAAACGTAACCCGTCTATCACAGACTTCATGAAGTACTTGCTGGATGTAAATGTTTTAAATCTTTTGCTTATGCTGGGAGTGCTGCAATATAGGGGTATATGTGTTAAAGTGTATTGTACGAGTGTGTGTGTGTGTGTGTGTTCATTACTGTACGAGTGTGTGAGTGTGTGTTCATGTTTGAATGTGTTGGTGAGAGAATAAGAGAGAAGGAAGATAACTTGTTTGTTCTTTACAGAACTAGAAGCCGCGATGCACTGGAGTGACATTCAACCATGAAACAAGCGATAAAAAAAAAAAAAAACCTTCTTGGGAAAATGTCACTGAGTCCTTCCCCCTGGTAATCAATTTGGCCGCATTTCTCACTCATTACATGACAGGATGAAAAATTGTATTCCATCCTTTGGCCATTAAAAGGACGTCTCTGCTCCATGAAAGGCTGTCAGATGCAGCTGTTCCAGAAGCTTCCACAGAGAGGACACACAGGGAGAGAAGGCCAAAAGGAAACCGAGGTAGAAAGCAGTGTGAAATGGCAGGGGTTAATAAAGTCCATTTTGCAGTTGGAAATAACACAAGAGTTGGAGGGGAAATTACAGAGGGGGTGTCGATACCCCCTGGGAGTAAATTACACAGTGAGGGCTTCCTGTGTGGCGGGCTGCCCACCCCGTGGTGCGCTGAGTGGCAGTTTCGCCTGTGCCACCCTGATGCCCCAGCGTGGGGAGCACAGGCCCAGTGCAGGTACGGCTGCCATGCCTCTCTGTCTCGTTTGCTAGCAGAGATCTCCAAGCACTAGGGAGATGGTCCCGGTGCATCTAATGAGACAGTCGTTTAAACAAAACCACACTGAAGGAGCCATCATTGTAAATGCAGTCTATACCCCCCCGGACGCTAATGCTAACCTTGCTATAAATGAACTTGTGATTAGCAAACGAACGGACTGCTAACCTGAACGCTGCTTTTATAATTGTTGGTGAAGTTAATCACTCAAACTTAAGGACTGTGCTCCCAAAATTCCACCAGCATGTTTCCTGCAAGACACAGTACTTCAGATAATGTTTTAAACAGACATTACACCACAACCACCCTCCACCACCAGGGACAGTCAGATCTCCTTCTGTACTCTCCACTCATCCAGTGTGTGAAACCATCAGCACCCACCACCAAAGTGTGGCCAGCAGGGACGCACTCTGTACTTCAGGACAGGTTTCAGCATGCGGACTGGAGTACACCGGTTCACAGGCTGCTGACGTTGACGCCTACACCTCCTCTGTGCTGGACTATATCTAAGCCACCATTGACAGTGTTACTACTCAGAAACAGATCACCACCTACCCGAATCAGAAGCCATGGTTGAACAAGCAGGTGCATCTTCTGCTGAAGGCCCGCGACATCGCCTTCAGATCAGGTGATGCACAGGCCTTCAGCTTATCCAGGACAAACCTGAGGCGAGGCATGAAAAAGGCTAAGCTAATGGCTTCAAGCTAATGGTAGAGGACCACTTCTATAACTCTGACCCATGTGGCACGGCATCCAGGCTATCAGTGACTAAAAGACCAACAATTCCACCCTGATGACTACAGACATCTCCTTCCTGAACGAGCTAAATGCCTTTTGCGCTGGCATTGATGGAGACTACGGGGAGAAGCTACCAGCACCAGAACCTCTGCGGTTCACCAGCCCCCCCACACTCTCTTCCGCAAACGTCTACACAGCACTGAGCCGGATCAACGCACGCAAGGCTGCTGGCCCAGACTCCGTTCCCAGGTTCCCAGGCGTGTTCTGAGAGCGTGTGTGGAGCTGCTCACTGGGATTTTTATGGACATTTTCAACCTGTATCTTGCCCAGGCAGCTGTGCCAACATGCTTCAAATCCTCCTCCATCATACCAGTGCCGAAACACTAGCTCGACACACCTGAATAAGTACCGTCCTGTAGCACTCACACCTATTGCTTCCGAGTGACTGGTCCTGGTACACCTGAAGAACTACCTCACACCCACACTGGACCACGATCACTTTGCATATTGCAGGAATAGGAGCACAGACGATGCAGAGTCTACTTAGCACTGCAGTCTGTGCTCACACACCTGGACAAAAATAACACATATGCACAAATGTTTGTTGATGTCAGATCAACACTGTAATCCCTGCCAAATTAATCACTAATCTTGGAGATCTGGGCATGAACACCTCTCTCTGTTACTGGATTAAGGACTTTCTGGCCATCAGGCCTCAGCATGTTAGGTCAGGCCACACCTACTCCACCACCACCTCAATCAACACAGGCGTACCACGGGGCTCTGTGCTGAGCCCATTCCTCTTCTCCCTTGGACCATGGACCCATGGACCAAATTCCATGATTAAGTTTGCTGACGACACCATGGTGATTGGCCACATCGGCAACAACAATGAGGCAGCCTACAGACAGGAAGTACAGCACCTGGTCACATGGTGTGCTGACAATAACCTGCTCCTAACACTAGCAAAACAAAGCAGATCATCATGAACCTACAACTATCCAGCAGAGAGCACAAAGACCTACAACCATCTAACAGAGAGTTCAAAGACCTACAACCATCCAGCAGAGAGCTGAAAGGCCTACAACCATCTAACAGAGAGCTCAAAGACCTACAACCATCCAGCAGAGAGCTTAAAGACCTACAACCATCTAACAGAGAGCTCAAAGACCTACAAACACCCAGCAGAGAGCTCAAAGACCTACAACCATCTAACAGAAGGCTCAAAGACCTACAAACACCCAGCACAGAGCTCAAGACCTACAACCATCCAGCAGAGAGCCCAGAGACCTACAACCATCTAACAGAGAGCTCAGAGACCTACAACCATCTAACAGAGAGCTCAAAGACCTACAACCATCCAGCAGAGAGCTCAAAGACCTACAACCATCCAGCAGAGAGCTCAAAGACCTACAACCATCTAACAGAGAGCTCAAAGACCTACAACCATCCAGCAGAGAGCTTAAAGACCTACAACCATCTAACAGAGAGCTCAAAGACCTACAAACACCCAGCAGAGAGCTCAAAGACCTACAACCATCTAACAGAAGGCTCAAAGACCTACAAACACCCAGCAGAGAGCTCAAAGACCTACAACCATCCAGCAGAGAGCCCAGAGACCTACAACCATCTAACAGAGAGCTCAGAGACCTACAACCATCTAACAGAGAGCTCAAAGACCTACAACCATCCAGCAGAGAGCTCAAAGACCTACAACCATCCAGCAGAGAGCTCAAAGACCTACAACCATCTAACAGAGAGCTCAAAGACCTACAACCATCCAGCAGAGAGCTCAAAGACCTACAACCATCTAACAGAAGGCTCAAAGACCTACAACCATCTAACAGAGAGCTCAAAGACCTACAACCATCCAGCAGAGAGCTCAAAGACCTACAACCATCTAACAGAGAGCTCAAAGACCTACAACCATCCAGCAGAGAGCTCAGAGACCTGAGCCACTAGGTTACCACTGCCTCAGCACAGCTACACTGCACAGACATGGTCGTTTGCATTATCTACAATTTGTTCTGTGTAGCTAATACTATGACACAGAGCACTGACTATAAGTTCTTTTTGCTTGATTGGAGTCTATGAACATGCATACGTGTGTGTGTGTGTGTGTGTGTGGCCGGGGTTGGTAGCATCTGCATGCCTCGCCTGCTTCTGTTTACATGGTTATGAGAGCGGATGTGAATATAAAGCGCATTAGACTGGCCTCCAACTAGGAAATATACTAGATGTCAGCCTGCATTCCAGTCGAGTTCTCAGTGATTGGTTCCTACGTTTCATTATGCTAAAAGAGGCTTTTTACAGAGGAGATGCTGGTTTAGAGGGAGGCCATACCGCGAAGGCATCAGGGAGCCAGCCAACCATGGCTGCTCAGAACACATTGTGGCCACCGCCAGCTGCTTGCTGTTGTGCGTCTGTTTACAAGCCTCCGATTGGCTCTGCCACAATGACACACATCAACAGCAAACGCTACGAACCAAACAACACGAGCACTTAGCGTAGGTTGCAGAAATGCTGAACTCCTGAATCAGAAATGATATCATCCAGGTTCTGATGACTTGTTACTTTGATGCCTGTAATGATTTCTCATGAACGGTAATGACCAATATATCAGGAATCCATTCGCCTGCCAATAGTAGATCAGTATATTGCAGAAATAATGTTCCCGATCTCAAATAACATGTGACGCCATCGAAAAGGAGAACGGCAGCAGCATCTGTGAAACAAACGCCTGTGGCATCAGAGCTATGAAGCTTCACCGGAGGAAGCAACAGCATGACACTCCCAGAACACAGAACACAGCCCTAGCAGCTGGTCCAGGGCTACATACATGGCAGTGAAAAGATCTCCTCACTCCTCTGTCCAAGCCGGGCCCTCCCCCAGTCATCACCAGCAGACAGGAGGAGTGCAACAGAGTGGGCAGGTGTGGGCCAGTGAGGAGCAGTGAGGAGCATGTGGGATCAGTCCCTGGAAGAGTCTCAGCTGTACGCATCTCTCTATTGGAAGTGCAAGTGAATATCTCCAATTAGAGGCCTGGCAGCATGTATCCCGCACCAAAGCCCAGTACTGGTTATTACACACACACACACACACAGGTGCACACCACACACACATGCATGCACGCACACACATAAACACACATGTGATCAAGTGTGTTCATGCACATAGCGGACACGCAGACACACATTTGTGGAAGCATGCGCTAGCACACACGGGCTGTGGGAAGCGGTTCCTTCCGCCTGCAGTTGGCCTGCCATTTTCAGCCGCGGGGTTGTCTGCGTGCGGGGAGGGCAGGGGAATTGCAAATGCATTCAATTTTCGCTCAGCTTTTGCTGACATTTCCTATCTATGCATACGGAAGGTCACGATTTGAAAGAAATCTGTCAATATGCTAAATGTGCTGCTCCGTTTCTCATGTACAGCGATAAGCTCCTCCAGCCCCCGTCCTTTCCACCTGGGTATATCCCACAATGCAATCGACCACAGGTGTCGAGAGGGCTGTCATATATAAGACCAGTGGGGGTGCACCTCAAACAATGGCAGGCTTTTTTTTCTGCGAACGCTGGACCAAACAGCATGCACAGGAATATGACAGTGGTAAATCATCTGTTTGTAAAACCCCTGCAAGAAGGTCAGGGGCCTATTGCTGCTCATTTACCTTCTAAGCGAAGCTTTTCTCAGGCTAGAGCACCGGTGTCATGGGACTCCAGGAGAATGTGCATTGACTATCACTAGTGCTGGTTTTTATCTGCAGAGAATATATATTACAGTATAAGGCCTAGGTGAAATGAGATTATTTTGTTAGAAACAGTGCAAACATAAAAAGGTCCAGGTGGGCCTAATAATATCAACAACAATAAATATATATAGAGAGATATTCAAGATATTGCAGAGTTTCAGGAGAAACAGGACGTCATCAGCTGAGCAAGCAAAGTGCTCCTGAATTAATAGGAGGAGGAACCAGTTTATATATGAAACAATAGATGTTCACACCACCACGTTCATTCCACGGGGCTCCAAAGTCCCAAGAGTGCAGATCAGTTCTTTTCTTTGAGTTTCCTAATTTCATTGCTGCCATAGCAACAACTGCCAGTGCTGATCAGCGAGCCTTCTCTTGGCTTCTCCAAGGTAAAGCTGATTACATCTCTTGCTGTACACCGGAGAAGCCGAGACAAGGCTTGTGTCAGAATGAAGGATTTGTCATTTCCAGTCTCATGGCATTTTAATATTAATGGACATTGCATTGAGGACATATCAGCATTGTATATTTCACACACACACACACACCACACAGACATATATATATATATATATATATATATATATATATACATACACACAGTATATATATATATATATATATATATATATATATATATATATATATATATATATATATATATATATATATATATATATATATATATATATATATATATATATATATATATATATATATATATATATGCCTTTTTTTTAGATTATAAATGCACCTGATCTAACTTCTCCACATACACAGGAGAATCAAGGTACACGGTATAAAGGTCAAACTCTGTACAGGCAGACACAGCAGCCACAGAGGGCTTTTGACAAATAGCCTGTGTAAAGTTCTACCCTCTGGGCAAAAACGTGGTTAAATCTGAATCGATCCAACATCACTTGTCAGTGTTTAATTTAACATCATTTGTGTTTCAGTGTGAAATTAATATAAGATTATTGAATTTCTGATAAAACATGCAGACACATTTTTGGAATCTCACTTATGATTAATTATTACAAACTGATTGATGTTTGGTTAAAAAGCCAAATTCAATTAAACTTCACCATATCAATAACATTTCTAATTAACAGTGGTTAGCTTCTATCATTTTGGCCACTTACAGAGATGTAAAAATAATAAAATAACTACTGTTCATACAGTAATAGCAAACCCCCCTCTGTAGTCAGAGAGAGAGAAACAGAGAGAGAGAGAGAGAGAGAGACAGAAGCAGAGAGACAGACAGGCAGAGAGAAAGAGAAGCAGGCAGACATGGAAACAGAGAGACAGGCCCATAGCAGTAGAGAGGGAGAAAAGCAGAGAGAGAGACAGGCAGACATAGACACAAGAAGAAAGCACAGACAGAGACAGACCGAAAAGGAGAGAGAGAGAGAGAGAGAGAGAGAGAGAGAGAGAGAGAGAGGAGAGAGAGAGAGAGAGAGGAGAGAGAGGAGAGAGAGGAGAGAGAGGGGGAGAGAGAGAGAGAGAGAGAGAGAGAGGGAGAGAGAGAGGAGAGAGAGGAGAGAGAGAGCAGTATGCAGCAGCACATTCGCTTGGGTCTTGGTGTGCGCAACTGATAAGGAATGTGCAGAGTCAAGCCTGTGATAAACAAAAGCAGCGTCCTTTCCTGTGGGACTGGTCCCTTCCCCAGTACCTAATCCCACACGCGTGTGCTGCTGTGGCAAGCCCAGCCAACACGCGTGTGAAAAACCACATGTTCCTGGGCAAACCGCTGCATCGAGTTATTGTAAAAAACAAACAAACAAACAAACAAACAAACAAACCCAGTGATGGCTACAACAAATCAGAAACACTGTAATCCTTTGTGTTCGTCGTGTGTATAGTGGGAATGGAAACAGGGTTTAAGACTATACAATGCAGTAAATAAATGACTTAGCAGTGCTAAAATTAGCTTTATCAGGCTGCAGCAATGATTACCACAGGATTAGCAAGAAAACACACAGACACACATGCGCACACAAAGACATGGAAAGAAGGAGAAAAAATATCAGGAAATTGTTTGTTACCACAGCACTGTTTTACTATGTTTGACCAGACTATTCAGTGTGCATTTCCCCATAATAATTCATGTTTGTTACCACAGCACTGTTTCCAGACCAGTTACCCCTATTCCTGTGCACATAATAACTTACTATGTTTGTTACCACAGCACTGTTTCCAGACCAGTTACCCCTATTCAGAAGCTGTGCATTTCCCACATAATAACTTACTATGTTTGTTACCACAGCACTGTTTCCAGACCAGTTACCACTATTCAGAAGTGCATTTCCCACATAATAACTTACTATGTTTGTGCATTTCCCACATTAATAACATAATAACTTACTATGTTTGTTACCACAGCATGTTTGTTACCCATTCAGCACTATGTTTGTTACCACAGCACTGTTTCCAGACCAGTTACCCCTATTCAGAAGCTGTGCATTTCCCACTAATTCAGAAGCACTGTTTCCAGACCAGTTACCCATTTCCCACATAATAACTTACTATGTTTGTTACCACAGCACTGTTTGTTACCCCTATTTTCCTATGTTTGTTACCACCACTGTTTCCAGACCAGTTACCCCTATTCAGAAGCTGTGCATTTCCCACATAATAACTTACTATGTTTGTTACCACAGCACTGTTTCCAGACCAGTTACCCCTATTCAGAAGCTGTGCATTTCCCACATAATAACTTACTATGTTTGTTACCACAGCACTGTTTCCAGACCAGTTACCCCTATTCAGAAGCTGTGCATTTCCCACATAATAACTTACTATGTTTGTTATGTTTGTTACCACAGCACTGTTTCCAGACCAGTTACCCCTATTCAGAAGCTGTGCATTTCCCACATAATAACTTACTATGTTTGTTACCACAGCACTGTTTCCAGACCAGTTACCCCTATTCAGAAGCTGTGCATTTCCCACATAATAACTATGTTTGTTACACTGTTTATGTTACCCCTATTTTGTTACCACAGCACTGTTTCCAGACCAGTTAATCCTATTCAGAAGCTGCGCATTTCCCACATAATAAAACTTACTGCAAACTTACTATGTTTGCAGTACCCATCAAAATATCTTTGTAATGACCACAACCAGAGTATCGATCAGTAGAGAATATTATGCAGGCTCGATCAATAGTGAATTATTTGAAGTGAGGCCATTAGCTCCGCTGTGCTGGGTGTACTGGATGTATTGGATGTGTAATTGTGGAGCGTGAGCTTAATGTCACATCTGGTTCCTGTAAAACGAGATAATCTTTTATCAATGCCTTCTCAGGCAACACAGAGCGAGCCGCCGGAGAATTAAACGTGTAATGGATACACACTTGTCTGCTGCGGCTGCACTTAGCTGTGTATCTCTACACTATAAAAATGACTTTATTTTCGGGACATCAAATCTGACCTGCACACAAATTTAAAAGACAGAAATTGTCAGGATTGTGTACATATTTTTGAAAGTATAACTTTGTATGGACTTTTAACATATTTGGCTTAATTATCCAAGTACATTTGCATATAGAATACATTTGTGTAGCTGTTCACAGTTTACTAAAACACAGACATCCACTGCTCTATTCTTTCAGACACTCATACACACACTATCACACACACACACACACAAAGAGAGAGAGAGAGAGATGCATTCATAAATACACACTGTGTTCTAACTATTATGACTTTTGACAGTTGTGACACAAAATCCTTAACTGGTGAGTTTCTGAGTTTCTGCCACCTTTTAAAATCTCTGTTTATTTGTCGGAAATAATCTGAGATGCTTTGTTTGAGATTTCTGGATTGTAAAACAATAAATTCACAAGAAAAGCTTCAGTAATAAATGTACTGTTAGGTCTAAGTTTAATGTTCATAAGGTAATTCAAATTCGTAACTGCAATACAACTGGAGTTTTTATCTTCTATATTTCCTCACAACATGTGACCAAAGACAAGCAAAGTTTTTTATAATGGAATGTTCACAAGGTAAAAGAAGTCTGTGGCAGTGCTGTAGCTCAGCTGTGGTGGTGTTGTAGCTCAGCTGTGGCGGTGTTGTAGTTCAGCTGTGGCAGTGTTGTAGTTCAGCTGTGGTGGTGTTGTAGCTCAGCTGTGGTGGTGTTGTAGCTCAGCTGTGGTGGTGTTGTAGTTCAGCTGTGGCAGTGTTGTAGTTCAGCTGTAGCTGTGCTGTAGCTCAGCTGTGGTGGTGTTGTAGTTCAGCTGTGGCGTTGCTGTAGCTCAGCTGTGGTGGTGTTGTAGCTCAGCTGTGGTGGTGTTGTAGCTCAGCTGTGGTGGTGTTGTAGCTCAGCTGTGGTGGTGTTGTAGTTCAGCTGTGGCAGTGCTGTAGCTCAGCTGTGGCAGTGCTGTAGTTCAGCTGTAGCTGTGCTGTAGCTCAGCTGTGGCAGTGTTGTAGTTCAGCTGTGGCAGTGTTGTAGTTCAGCTGTGGCAGTGTTGTAGTTCAGCTGTGGCAGTGCTGTAGCTCAGCTGTGGTGGTGTTGTAGTTCAGCTGTGGTGGTGTTGTAGTTCAGCTGTGGCAGTGTTGTAGTTCAGCTGTGGTGGTGTTGTAGTTCAGCTGTGGCAGTGCTGTAGCTCAGCTGTGGCAGTGCTGTAGCTCAGCTGTGGCTGTGCTGTAGCTCAGCTGTAGCTGTGCTGTAGTTCAGTTGTGGCAGTGCTGTAGTTCAGCTGTGGCTGTGTTGTAGCTCAGCTGTGGTGTTGGTGTAGCTCAGCTGTGGCTGTGCTGTAGCTCAGCTGTAGCTGTGCTGTAGTTCAGTTGTGGCAGTGCTGTAGTTCAGCTGTGGCTGTGTTGTAGCTCAGCTGTGGCAGTGCTGTAGCTCAGCTGTGGCAGTGCTGTAGCTCAGCTGTGGCAGTGCTGTAGCTCAGCTGTGGTGTTGGTGTAGCTCAGCTGATTATAAGGCTGATCTGACTGCTTCAAAGCTGATCCCAGGTCAGGTTGTACCTGTTTCAGAGGCTCTAGTCTCTGCCCCAGTATGAAGCTAAACTCAGATGTGTGTGTTGCTACTGCATATTTCTGAATGATTCATCTAAAATTACGATGTCTACTATAGGGTGACCAGACGTCCTCTTTCACACGGACATGTCCTCTTTTTGAGACTTAAAAAAATGTTTGGGCAGAATTTCACAAATGAATTTTCACCCTATCTAACAAGCTTTGCTCCTGTGCAGGGGGGTGCAGGTCAGTCCTTTGCGATGAAGAAGATGGTCGCCGTTCAGAAGGTTCTCACCTGCCCCAGTAGCACCTGCATGTTGCGTTGCCTCCAAGCAATACAAATGCCATATTATTTGCATAATTATTTATTCCAATAATGTGTTGTGAGACGTTGTGAGACGTTGGACAGATTCCGTTGTGTTCTGTTCCTGTATTGCTGTTGTATGTGCACGCTCTTGAGAGCCAGCAGGCTGGTCTTTAACTGTCAGTGGCTGTAGTGAGTGTCATTTCTGTATCCTGCTATCTCTCCTTTCTTCCATCAGTCCACTGGTTTATTTACAGTAGAAGAGGAAGAGGGAGACCTCTCTTCAACAGAATCCATATCTGCGGCTCTTTTGATTAAAAATGTATTCAAATATTGCCTTTTAATACTTTCTCCTCTTCCTCTATGCATCAGTGCACACGAGATTAAGCACAAGGTGAATTTCTCCACAAATCCCAGGGTGGAAAGGCAAGATAAACACACTCCATTGAGTTTGCCATTGCAATTACCTTATAGAGTTTATATTAGGGAGAAGAAAAAAAAAAAAAAAAAGAGAAGAAAACCCGTTATTGCTTATTGCATAATAGTGTCTATGGAAAGTCCTCATTATGTTTTCCTGGGGGTTGTATAACATGATTTTAAAATAAGCAATAGATGCGTTAAATATACGTAGCTTGTCACCTTCACAATCATAATGTAAATACAGAGGTGCACTTTTCTGTGCACGATCCAATCATTTACAACTTAATTGAATAAATAACAGGTAAAGCATGTCATTTTTTAAACTGAATAATAACATTTGAATGAGACAAAATGTAATGTTTCACTATGTTTCTGAGCTAAGTTTCATAACAACAAAAAGAAGCTGGTTTTAAGAAGCACCACGGTATGTCCAGCGATGCTTCCCTTCAAGCACTGGTGTATGATAACAGCATATCAGCACCACTTCATTTTAAGTCTGCTTATAGGTCAACAATAAAACGATCCAGCCCTCAGACTGACTATCTGAATTCAATTTTCGTGTTCACTGACTGCGCTGAGCACCCTCAGTCCAAGATGAGTTACATGCCTCTTAGTGATTCTGATAAACAAACAGTGCCGCGGCTGGACTTAGACGGGAGAAGGTGCTTGGAAACACCTTCCACAGATAAAACCCGGTGGAAACCAACAGCTCAGCATTTCATTGCATCGTGGATATTGGATTTATGCGGTTGCTTAATGACAGCATAGCAGGCACTGTCTGCATGTGCAACTCCTCCTAATGCGCCTCAGCACAAGGTGCGGCTGGGATAATGCTGTGTCCTCCATTCAGAATGCTGCTGTCCTTAAGACTGAGTTTGTGTTTACAACAGGGAAATACGTACGTGTTGCTGTCGCTACACCGTCCTGCCATTCTCACCGTGGTGCCTGTCAAAAACGCGCCTCTGTGAGACTTGATTACATTTTCAGTGACAATATGCCGTAGACCTGCATCTTCATGGTCTACATTCATATTTATATACTGAACGCTGGAAACCTTCCACCACTTGACTGGACGTCTAAGAATCATAATCGTATTGGAATCGTATTGTTGCTTTGGCTGCAACTTTTTTCCGGAAGATTCTAATCGCATTAGTAGGGAGAGATATTAGGAGAGGGAGATTAGGAGAGATGGCAGAGGGATATTTCAAGCAGCAGGGAAGGTGACAAGGATGCCTGGGAAATGTAGTCTGGCCTGGAGATTGATGAGGGAATGCTTTGAAACAGGTGATGAGTAATTTACAGTTTAATTGAAAGAGATCAGTGGTGGTAGGCGTCATTTCCCTGCTCTGAAAATTGACTTTTTAATGCCCATGAGTTTATAATTGCCATTATCCTGCAGTTTAAAACCTCTCTCAAATTGGACCTTCACCAAATGAGGTTATCCAACATATATGCAGCTATTCAGAAAAGCAGCAGTTGGATAATGTTATACACTATTATACTTAAAAAAAAAAGAAATGATATCATTACTCATTACTTCTAAAGAATCCCAACTAATGCTGAAGAATGATATAGCTCAACGATAATTCTAAACCACTTTAGTACACTGTGGTTTGGAACCTGAAAGCTTGTTTTGGGATACAAGCCCATTCAAACCACCTCACTACTCGATGGCAAAAGATTAACTGCTTTTATTTTTAAAATACTGCTACTACGAAATTTTGATGTTAGCAGGTAGTCAAGAATGTCTCACAACTGCAAGATGGCAAAAAAATGAGATCCCAACTCATGAAAATTGATAAGGGCTAGTGTCAATCTTCACATTTGGTCATGTTTTCACTTCTTTCAATTTGGACAAATCTTGTCTTCAATTTCAAATCTTGTAATTTGGACAAATACTTGGTGAGCTCCCACTATTAACCGCATTAACGACACCGTAACTCACAACTCTTTCCCCACTAACACCATCATGCACACAGGACGCTGCATCTACACGTCCGCTGCCGAGCGTGCGAAGCCAAAAGGCCCAGGAAGGCAGTGAGCACTGCTGGGAAAAGCCAGACATGACGACGAACAGTGAGTGTCAGCCAAAGGCTTCAGGACACAGGGATCCCAAACACCCTACGCTTGCTAAGTCCTGCAGCATGCATGACACAGTTTGATCCAAGCATGACACAGTTTGATCCACCTTCCCTTTCAGATAAATCTACGAAGGAAGAAAAAGCACAGAAAGACAACATTTGCATAAATAAGGTGAGGAGAGGGTAAATATTTACAGCAAGGGACATAACTAAATTTTTTTAAGTGGAGATTATGCATTTCCGTGCTGAAAACAGGACTGGAATGCTACTGTGTGGATGCAGTCTTTTAAGCTTCATTCAATATTCAATAATTATGGGGTGTGTTGTTGAGAAAATTCAAATCAAAGTATTTGAATGAAGAAAAAGTAGCATTGACCATTTTTCAAAATGTTTTCATTTAATGTAATGAATGCTGTATAATTTGCAATCTACCTTTCCTGCTTCTGTGACACAGACTTCCATAACAGGCAGTTCAGAGGCCGGAGGACTGTAACTGTCTCCTCCTCTAGGGAGGCGCCAGAGAAAGTGAATCAAACAAGCTTGATGAGTTGGGTAAGAAATGGTGCACTTTGACCAATTTGATGTTGATTAAACAGGAGATCAATTTCAATTGCTACATGGAGCGAGACCTGGCAGCGTCTACGCAGGGATGAACAATGAGTGTGTCAGAAAACACCATCTCAGTCTGCGTTCTGCACTCACTGGGGTGTCAAGCAACTCATAGCCAACAGGAAGCTGCAGCCTTTAAATTGAGTTTGTATTGCTACAACATCTCAAGGTCTTCACAGTCTGGCCTGGAATATTGCCATTCGGAGGAACATGGCTCCTCTGTCATGCCAAAGTGATATACTGCCTGGTTTCAGGGGATAATCCAATGTTTGGGCAGCAAATCCCCCCTTTTCTTATCTGTGGTCAGATGAATTCAGTGAAAACACTTTTGCTTTTCAGAATGAGCATATTGTCATATCTAGCTCAAAAACAACATATAAACCACATATCAACAACATATAAAAACAATTACATGATAAAATCTCAAATATCATATATAAACATTGGTTACACATTAAAAAAACTTTAAAATGTATTTAAGTAGGATGACAGTTACTAAAATGGGGTCTTACAGAATTACCAGTGATGAAATAAACAATTGCAAATGCCAAATGCTGTACAAACGTTTATGGGACAGTTAAACTACAGTTAAACTACAGTTAAACGCCAGTTAAACGCCAGTTAAACGACAGTTAAACTACAGTTAAACTACAGTTAAACGCCAGTTAAACGCCAGTTAAACTACAGTTAAACTACAGTTAAACGACAGTTAAACGACAGTTAAACTACAGTTAAACTACAGTTAAACGCCAGTTAAACTACAGTTAAACTACAGTTAAACGACAGTTAAACTACAGTTAAACTACAGTTAAACGACAGTTAAACTACAGTTAAACTCGTGTGTTCCAACATGTCTTTGCTTCTGAAATACTTGAAAGCTGTAAAGTCTTGCAGTTCCAAAATAGAAAATAACAATGACATCTACGAACTCAACATTGTCAATCAATGTGGTTTCACATGCAACTTTAGAGGACCATCTGTGAAGTAAATAATAATAATAAAATAAAAATAAATGCAGCACACTCGTACCTGAAAATACCGGATGTTAGTAGCCAAATAAGACGCCAGATGATGGCACCATTTTTCAAAAATTCTTCTCACTCACAACATGATACCATGAAAATGGTCTATGATTATTTACTGTGATTTTTACTACAACAGAACAACTTTATGTGATTTGTGTTTTCTGAATATCACTGCTGGCAAGTACGTAGAAATGTTTCGTAGAACGAGTGTCCAAGAAGAAAACTGCACAGTCCCCAGAGAATGTCACAACACTTTGAACTGCGAAAGGGATCAATCTTAAGACTCACTAAGCTGGAACTGGATGTAATACAACACCATTACGTTGGGAAAGTGGGTCACAATGGTCAAGACGCAGTTCAAAAGACCATCCAGCCGGTTTCACTGTCCTGAAAACACACACACACGTCGACCCGCAAACGTCCTTTCTCAAAGTCTCAAAATGACATCATCTCACCACTCAACCCAGACATACTTCTCACCATCACAAAAATCAGATCCCCCACTTACACCTCTCTCACCCTGACATCCAGATTACAGGTACTCATGTGTCAGCACCAGGGCCTGGCCAGAACACCCACCTCTGATGATCCTAATAGTCTGAAGTTGCCTATCTGCTGGGTGCAGACCACTCCACCATAATTCCAGGCACAGGGGGCTATGCAGGCCCAGCTGCCCCTCCCCTCTCTGCCTGGGCTATCGATGGGCATCCCCCCCCTCCCCAATTCTCCCTCATGCCTTCTTCTGTCCTCTCCACAACACAATGGGCTGTGATGACAGCAGAGGACAAGATGGTATTCTTCCAGCACAGAGGAGAACATACCGGCAGGAGCGTGAAGAGGCCCTAACGATTTTTCGTCTTAAGCAGGTGGCAGGTGTCTGAGCGCAGAGACGCCGTGATGCCCCCTCTGCCCAAAATAATTAATGAGTTTCTGTCAGCTGCCCTGCTCACAGCAGGGGGCAGATGGGGCAGCAGGGGGCACTCTGTCAGGCTCTGGTCCACCCCACCAGGACTGAGTAACCCTACCTAAGTTAGCGGGACACGGGTCGAAGCAGCACAAGCAGAAACATTTCAATGGAGAAGTCTAAAAACTAAACCTCCTTCATTTTCTGTCATTTGGATTATGTAAAGATTATTCTTCTAGTGAGGGGACTTTTATCCCCACTGTAGTTTCATTCTCAGTTCCGGTGAGCCAGGGCTCAACTCTTTTTTTCCTTTTTTCCCCCCAGTAACTCTATTTAAGTCCTATTCTGGGCACAACTGCATTGCCCATTTGCAGTTTAGCTCTGAAAAATGACTGTAACCTATGTGAACCACTACAGATTGGACTTGATATGATAAGTCGAAATTCTCAAGCACGAGAATTGTCTTTGAACAAAGGAGCGTGAGGGGACAGGGCTGTTCGAGTAATCTCCACCCTTCCAGATGGATGAGGAGACTGTCACCACTTGCTGTCAGTGGTGTAGGCAAGTGGGGGCAGGGCGCTGGCTTTTGAAAGGCAAATTAACCTGTCGTCAGGTTTATCATGGGGATATTAATATAATTCCCATTCCTCCCAGGGAGAGCTGGAACTGCACAGCATCCTCCTACATGAGTGTCAAACCCCTTGGCACCCCACAGCCTTCCCTCTCAACGTTCTTTTATTTTTACACGGGTTTCATCCCTGTGGGTGGCTACATATGTATAACAAATCCGTCCCTGAGAGACCGACCCATTGATGGTTATATCTGCACTCGCGTCCAGGCGCCACACCTGCTCAGACGGCGCGGCGAGGAGACACTGCCTGACAGGCGGAATGCAAATGCAGGATCAGAGCTACACCCCCCCCCACAACCTCTCCTTCTGATGACCTCATGTCTGCCACCGGGGTCGGGGGGTGGAGGTGGAGTAGAGGTTGGGGTAATTCAACTAAACTCATGACTGGCAAGCGGGCCCCTAGGGTCTGCCATTGGGGACCTGGAGTTCATCGGGGCCGCGTACAGGCTGCATAATTATACGCACCTCCAACAACCGGCGTGTCAATCTTCATAGAGAGGGACCACAGCGATGCAATGCAGCGTTCACCCAGCAGGGGGCTGTGAGCAGGGTGGAGAGAAATACACAAATCCTTCACCTTAGTACAAATTGAAAAGCCTTCAGTGAAAGTTTTAGCATTCAAGAAATAACCCTGAGATTTTTTTTGTTGTTTTTTTAAACTTGTTAAGAGTATCAACAATTAAAATGAAGTATTATTGTAATAGTTTCTCAGGCTTGTGAGTGAATGTACTTGCATAAACATTTCTTTCTGTCTGGACACTTTTTTTTGGATTAAACAACTGTCATATCATAAATCACATAATCTTGAGTGATGCCAGTCATGATGTCACCATAACCTCCATTACAGTATATTTCTAGTCATTATGAAAGTGCTAGCACGTTAACCATTGTACGTTCCCTGCTCATAAAATTGTTAGAACATTCTAGGGCAGACAGGTTATCTACTTCATCACTAAGTAGTCATTTCATCTTTCTATTCCAAAGTCATCCTTACACAGGAATTTCCAAGAAAGTATCTTAAGAAGACGTGAATGGCTTCATTTTTAAAATAAACGGCTTAAGTCAAGATTGTTCATCTTTCCACTTCAGCACATGTCAAACCCAAGTCTGAAATCTGGAATAGTTGAAAGAAAAATCACGATACCCAGAACGGATGGATATTGTGCAGGTGTATGTGGATATTTACACTTTCCCCCTTTCTCAAATTAAACACAGAGGTGAAATGCAAACACATACCCAGATGTTAGCGGGATATGTGGAGAGAGAGAAAGAGAGCATGAGAGGACCTGGTCCCATGAGCTGTCTGAACACAGTGGGATCAGGAATGCTTGCACTGCCTGCTGCTCCAGTGATTAGCTCCTCCATCTGGCCTCGCTGCATCTGGTCTGGACAGACAGGGACGCAGGAGCAGGCAGCCAGCCCAGAGCCGCCTCTGAGATGGATCTCGGAGCTGGAGGTCTTCCCTGTCAGTTGGCAGAGGGATAGAGGGGTGTTTACTGACTCAATCCTGACTGTGCAGTGCTTAGCAAAAACTAAAGAAGTCAAGTAAAGGTGAATTTTTCTTAGAAAACAGGAAGTCGAGGCATTCGGTTTGCCTTTCTCATCAGCTTTAGTGAGAAGCCGCTTCTCTCTGATGATACTTGTGACAGCACCACTGAAGCATAACTGAACTCAAAGCACCAGACGCACCATGCAGAGCAAAGACGTCATTGGTTCATTCTGCTGGAGTTCTTGCTTTGACTTTTAGGACACAGGTGACAACTCATGAGCTCACACTCATACAAAATCCAAGCTCTTATTTCTACCCCTCCTCATAAAGGCAGCACAAAGCAAACATCCTCAACACTCTCCGGCCCATAATCCCACAGCACGTTCATCTCCAGTGCCGCTCATACGGAGTTGCTGAACTCCTGTGGAAGTCATGTGCCACTGCGGTACATCTGATTGGTTTACTGGGGATTGGAGTGACTGAGGTGTTTACCCTCTCCAGCAGTAATGTGACACAGTCCGGCTGCCACTGGCCTCTGGGGGAGTGTGAGTGACCTCACCGTGTGGAGGGCTCGGACAGCCGTATCAAACCCACGATACTGTCCTGGCCCTGGGTGTATAATGGATGTGTCCGCGTCAACACTTGGCTCTATATTTGCACTGGTGCAGCATGACTTCTGGGCCTATATGTGTTATTGCAATATAAAAAGAAAAAAATAAATTGAATGAAAACATCTCTTATTCAGATTCAGAGGTCAAAGGTCAAAGTCCAGGTACATTTAAATACAACTAAATTACACAATAACTGATTGCACATTCATTGCATTCAAAAACATAAAAAGAACATGTGCTATCTGCATTTTCTCCATCTCTTATATATTTAGAGAATCATTTGGGTCTGTTCCTCACGTTCCAGGATAGCACCTTATACCTACAATAGTTCTGCTTATCACCAAAATCTTCTCTGTCAAGGCTGAAGAAGCCTGAAACAATGTGTATCTTTTGTGTATGTGATACAAACAAACGTTTGTATCTTTAGTTCAGACACTTCCATTCACTTAAACATGTTGAAATCTGGATAATCTGTTTACTGAAGACAGGACTAAGTGTCCCTCTTCTAGTTAGAACAATTATCTTATGTATGCATTAAATGCACATTAAATTTAAATAGAACCCCTTCAAATATTCAAATATATATTTACAAGACCTTATTTATCTTCATACTGAGACATATGGCAGGATCACAAATCCACTTTAATAAAAAGGTCATCTTGATCTCCTTCTTCTTTATTTCCACCATGCCTTTCTAATTCTGTTTGTCTCCCTCTTCTCCTGTCACTTTTTGAGCGTCGTGTTTCT
The DNA here is from genome assembly GCA_020368025.1 of Brachyhypopomus occidentalis. Classification (NCBI taxonomy): domain Eukaryota; kingdom Metazoa; phylum Chordata; class Actinopteri; order Gymnotiformes; family Hypopomidae; genus Brachyhypopomus; species Brachyhypopomus occidentalis. The sequence continues at coordinate 4,800,218 of JAGXOD010000072.1, forward strand.
CTTTCTCACACCCACACCCTGTTTCACACGCTCACACAGATCAAACATCCTCCCGGAGAGAGAACATGGGCCAAAGAAGAAAAATGACGCTCAGCAATCACAGTGAAGCGTCACCAGTCATTACTCTGGTGTGTCAGGGGAGGGAAGGAGATGGCATCACTTCTCCTGCCTCTGCTGATGACTACAGCACTGCTCCACTAGCCCGCCACAGGACACGCTCTCTCTCTCTCACACACATACACACACACGCGCAAACGCACACACACACACGCACACACACACACACACACACACACACACACACACACACACACACACACACACACACACACACACACACACACACCCACACACACCCACACACACACACACACACCCACACACACCCACACACACACACACACACACACACACACACACACACATCCTCTCACTGGTGAACACACTGCAGTGCAAGTTAATTGTCACCACAATATTGGCCTCTGTAATCAGAACAAAAGGCTGTTCTATAATGCAATATAATACGTTCCATTGCGGAGTCCTGCAGGTGCATCACAATATAATTGCATTCACATTTGAACAGTAAATGGGCACAGTGACGAATTTGGGACATTCCTGTTGTGCACTTTGTCCATACTGACCAATCTCAGACATTCCAGATAAGTACACAGTAGGTGTTCTGACAAAGCATATATACTCAAAGAGCCTGATACATATATAATCCTTTTTCATTAAAGTCACCAAGCCCTATATTTAACCAAGTCTTATGCTAATCTCAAGTGCACATTTTTTTTGTTTTGTATTGTTTTGTTTCATTGTCAGATCTAATGCAACACATCCTGAAATATATTCATAATATAGGGGTTAGTTCATCCCGTGCATAATGAATCATATGGACTCTTTCCAGCTCTCTTCGCCGTAGCCCAAAGCATCCAGAAACATGCACACAAACTGCACATATTTATTCCCTGATGTGTTTCTTTCCTTTGCAACAGTTGATCACTGTATTTATGCTGTCAGTTCCATTCAATTTCACTCATATATTTGCTTTTTAGATTGTCTCAACTTGGCTGTATTGAGATCCAGGTCCAGAGCCCTAATGAGGAAGCCAGTGGAATGAACAACCCCCCGAAGAGGAGGAGGAAGACCAAATGAGGAAGAAGATTCAGAAGAGGAGACACTTTTTTTCCCCTAGTGGAATTAGTGGAATTGAAATAAACATCACGAAGGCTTATGATACCCCTGTGCTCCTCTAATAATGCAGTGTGCCCAGTCTTGCCAGTGTAAGACCATATTAGGCCTTATTCTACATCCCCTTGTGTTTCTGTGCTCCTGGTTGTAGTTCTTCCTGTTATTATCTTTGCGTACCAGTGTCTTATCTGACTGTGCGTTTGCCTGTGTTGTTGAGTGTTCTAGCCATGCTAACACTCCTGAAGGATCTTGGCAAGCAGAGGATAATGTGTCCATTCCCATGTCGGTGGATTAAAACTAACAGTATGGCTTTTGGTTATGTGAACATATTTTCCTGACCTTCATGGAATGAGTGCTTGTGGTGATATAGCTGGAGATATGCAGGTGATTGGAGCGGTGTGGGGGGGTTGTGGAGATAGCTCCAGTCATTAAGGAATATTGTTTTCCTTAAATTACTAGCCTATTGTCTGCCATATGGTTATCCTCAAATTCTGCTAATCTGATCATTTGGGGGTTAAAGGAAAGGTCCTCTCTGATCACGCTAATACCTGCTGATGCAGTTTTTGTATCCTATGCAGATTATTATTTATCACCAATGATAAAAATATCAGTTAATCAGTTGCAATCAGTTAAATGATTCCCTGATCTACACTAACTGATTGGTCAATTCCTCCAAAAAATATTCTCCCAGTTGCATTTGGTCCATTCTCTTCTTTGAGGAGTTTAGTTTTATGTTGCTAGAGGCGGGGCAGATAGCTCCACATTGTTGTTATGACGCTCATTCAGTGATCAGAAACAAGAAGTGCATCACTGTTGTTTTTGGAATTTTTCTACCTGGAGCAAAAGGGACAATAGTCTCTCTTTCCCATCAGGAGTAACAACTTTGTGACAGTTATTGCTACGAGCAATATGACACCTTAAATATGATCCCAGCTGTTATGGTACGAAGGCACCAGGTTCAAAGCAACCTGTATCAGAACCTTATACATACATATTTCTATGAATTTCTGTTTGCATGGAAACCTGGTGAATAATGCTACAAGATGGAAGTAGTCGTGACAGTCATTATATCCAGTCATTCACTGAAGCACAAAAGTAGGAAAGAAAAAAACCCCGAAAACCTTTATTCACTTTTTCCTCCCTAAAATGGTAACAAATGAATAGCTGGGACCTTTCAGTCACAATGTGTCCTAGTAACTGAAGACCTGCTGTAGCAGTGCTGCTTCTCAGATTATATTGGAATAAATATTAATATTAATATATTAAATATTAATATATTGGAATAAATAATCCACTTCAACAATTTTCTCTACACTTTCTGGATTGGTTTTTTAAAACTAGATGTTAACTATCCACACTGGAAACCAATTTCCTGTGTAGTCTCTTACGTTTATGGCGCATATTTAAAAAGTTAAAGCCCTAATTAATTGTATTCTGCATTAATTTGTTAGCCTACGATTAACCGATTAACCTTGTATTTAACATACACTGGACCTCACAATTAAGTGTAACCACTTCAATAAGGCTTAATTAATTAGAACACTGCCAATATCTATTAAATATATTTTAGAGTTATAATAATTAACTGTTACTACACACAAAGCTTTGCTGCCTGTATATTTTTATTAGTACAAGCCGACGGAATAGAGAATAGGGAATGTACAAAAATCTGGCAACCTACTGCCGATGACTCCTTACTGTTGCGGAAACATCCGTAGAATAAGCCAGTTTACCAATATCATAAAGTTATTATCATTGTGACGGGCAGGGTGTGCGAACTAAAAGGAAGCGATCACGCCAAGTCTCAGAGGAAAAGAGGGGTTTAATAAATAAAGTGCGCTAACCAAAATCCCGTGCACTGATCCAAATTAAGGATACAATAACCAGCAGTCAACTGGTACACAGACAAGGCATATATAGACAAACAAACTACCATCAGGTGAGGGAGCTAATAAGCCCCACCCACCTGAGGGAAGCACCAACGCAACAACAACAGGACAACTGCCGCTGTACCGTAGGCGACCGGTAGGGGGAGCCTCCCTCACCGTGACAGACCCCCCCCCCACCAAGCCGCACTACGGCCCGATGTGCGGTTCACAGCGGCAGAACACAAGACGCAAGGCGAAGGGGCAGGAAGGCGGGGACAAGGCAGGGAAACGCCTCCTGCGGTCCCGGAGCTGAAACATAAAACATAGAACACAATTTAGCTCCCGCCTCCCTGGGCGGGACCCTGGACCGACTGGGCCGTCAACAAGACAAAACCACGCCCCAGTCGGTCACAGAGCCCTCACGCCCCAAAGGGCCCCACAAAGTGTGCGTGTGTGCAGGTTACCTCCCTACTACATAGTTGAACGTCTCCTGGACCAACCTCTCGGCTCGGGGAAAACCCCTATATGGGGCCGAGAGTTCCCCTGGGCATCCCTAGAACGGCCGGGGAGACCGCCCCTCCTGGGGAGGTTCATAGCAGGGCGGACTCCTCCACTCTGCCGGAGGTTCAAGGGGGGGAAGTACTCCTTCCCCATTGTGGGCCGACTACTCCCCAGGGCGAACCTTCTCGTCATCCCGAGCACGAGGGGGGGACCTCTGTCTTCAGCAGGAGCTCTTCAGTCCGGAGCCCTCTGGTCACCCCCACACACGGGGAGCCCTTCCCCTCCAGGGGAGGCTACTTACGACCAGGGCTCCGGTCACCCCATCACATAAGGGGGCTCCTGCCTACTTTGGAGGTCCCACATGGTCCAGGGACTCCACTGTCAACCGTGGGAGGAACCTGCACACAGTACACACACACACACACACAACACAAACGCGCACTTGCCCTGACTAGGGCCTCCCATAGGAGCTGCGCCCTCCGTGCCACAGGCCGTGGCACGGGACCCTCCATAGCCCCTCCCCCAAACGCCCCTTGGAGGAGGAGCGTACGGGAATTACATACAACAATTCACAAGCACGCTAAGACAAACACAAACACTAGGGGGGCGTGTGTGCAGGCTACCTACCTACCATATAGTTGAGCGCCTCCTGGACCTACCTCTCGGCTCGGGGAAAACCCCTGCACAGGGCCTGGAGTCACCCTGGGCAACCCTAACCGGCCGGGGAGACCGCCCCTCATGGGGAGGTGCATAGCAGGGTGGACTCCTCCACCCTGCCGGAGGTTTCAGGGGGGAAGCACTCCCTCCCCACTGGTGGCGGCTACACCCCAGGGTGTGGCCTGGGCAACCCCTAACCGGTCGGGGGAGACCGCCCCTCTTGGGGAGGTGCATAGCAGGGTGGACTCCTCCACCCTGCCGGAGGTTCCAGGGGGGAAGCACTCTTTCCCCACTGGTGACCGGTCACACCCCAGGACCAACCTCCTAGCCACCCCGAGCACGAGGGGGGGGACCTCTGTCTTCAGCAGGAGCTCTTCAGTCCGGAGCCCTCTAGTCACCCACACATCTGGGAAACCCCTTTTTTTTCCCTTCAGGGAGGCCACTCATGACCAAGGCTCCGGTCACCCTACAACATAAGGGGGCTCCTGCTGTGTGCAGGAGCTCTTAAGACCGGAGCCTTATAGTTCCCACACGTACGGGGGGCCCTTACCCTTCCAGAGGGGCTAGTTACGACCAGGGCTCCGGTCACCCCATAACATCAGGGGCTCCTGCCTACTTGGGAGATCCCACAAGGTCCAGGAGCTCCACTGCCATCCTGTAGGTGGAACCTGCACACAACACATACACGCAGACAACATAAACGCGCACTTACCCTTTCACCGGCGGGCCTCCCTCAGGAGCTGCGCCGTCTGTGCCACTCCTCATATAGAGGACAACGGTTGTGGCACAGAACCCTCACGCAACGCACTTACCCTTCTCACCGGCGGGCCTCCTTCCGGAGCTGCGCACTTCTGTGCCCTAATGGGTAGCACAGGACCCTCCATTGCTCCCCTCCCCCCAAAACACCATTTAAACAAACAAAAAAGGGGAGGGAGCACACGGGGAATTACATTTAACATAAACATACACACAAAGACACGACCCAGCACGCAAGACAAACGGCAGACGCCCCTTTCACTCACTAGCTTCAAGCCCGCAGTCTCACACACGCATCACACACATCTCACACATGCACCTGCACAAACACAGACTGCGGGCGAGCACTTTTAGCGAGAAGGCGCCGCCCCTTGGAGGAGAGCGCTATCGGGTCTCTCGCTTCAGTCACCGCCGTGCCACACAACGTGCTATACAAACACACAAACAAACAAGCACGTAGGCACGGACGGGACGAGCGGTTTGCAACCCAGCTCTCCTCCACATACATTCAAACAACGGAATCTCACGTAGACAAACACTTACCACGAGACATGACCACAAACGAAGGAGAAAGTAAAGGAGACTTGGCGGCTTCCGAAAGGTGGCTGGTTATTCTGTGACGGGCAGGGTGTGCGAACTAAAAGGAAGCGATCACGCCAAGTCTCAGAGGAAAAGAGGGGTTTAATAAATAAAGTGCGCTAACCAAAATCCCGTGCACTGATCCAAATTAAGGATACAATAACCAGCAGTCAACTGGTACACAGACAAGGCATATATAGACAAACAAACTACCATCAGGTGAGGGAGCTAATAAGCCCCACCCACCTGAGGGGAAGCACACAACGCAACAACAACAGGACAACTGCCGCTGTACCGTAGGCGACCGGTAGGGGGAGCCTCCCTCACCGTGACAATCATCATAAATATTTGCCAAAGTTCAGAGGGAGTACAGACAGGGCTGGACATGCGTACGTTATATTTCAGAGTATTTCAAAGTGTGAACTCATATTGGGTTTAGTAGTGAAGAAGCAGCTTAAAAATTAATGTCTGAGCTGTCAGGACCTAAAACTGATTACAGATCACGTCAGGTGGTTCATTTAAAGCTGTGACTTCTGTCCCACACAGTGACCAAGCCTGCTGTCTGCTCTAGGCTGGGACAAGACCAGTGGACAACCAGTCCAGTCTGATGGCACGACAACTCAACTAGATCAGCTAGAGTAGCTTCACATTGCCTGCCTACATAAACATGTCTAGGCATCACTTGTAAGGTAACTGTTTTTCACACACACACACACACACACACACACACACACACACACACAAATCTCTCTGACATTGTATAATGTGATTATTTAAAAAATTCCAAGTAGTGTTGCTCTAAGATTTCAGCAAACCTTCATTTCCTGCAATATACATAGCCTCCATACATGTATAGCACCTGGAGAGTTAGTAATCCTGCCATATAATCTGGCATATGGTGGACATGTTTATGACAAAATGCGATCTTTGATTTCTTAAGTATCGAGTAATTGCAAATATTAATCAGTCACTCCACATATCCACGTCTCATATCCACAGCAAAAGTTTGCTCATTGCAGAACATTTGCCACACGCCTTTCATTCTTTCAGACACATTAATTAAACACAGTCTGAAAGTGGCCACACCTACATCAATTAACGCTGAATGGATATTGAAGTATGGCAGTGTCCAATACAATAACGTATAATGTATACATTTTAAAATTAAAAATCTGAAATATCTACTAACCATACAAATAGTTTACTCCTTGTGTTATACACAGACATTTCCACTTTCCATAGAAAGGATAGAGAGAGAAAAGACAGAAAGAGACACTACGGTTTCCCACAATCCCTAGAGATGTTCTCTCTCTTCCCTTGTCACTTGTTTCCTCTACAGAACACAGTGGTTAATCCAATCAGATGGCTCGATATGTTCTTCCACATTGCACCTGCACCCCAGTGGATAAAGAGTGATCTCTCAGATTAAGGTCGGGCAGCCAGCCTTCCAAAGAGGCCAAAGAGTGAACAGAATGGGTACAGCCAATTCAACAAAACATTGTGTCTCGTCCCACAGACGGAACCCACGTCTCCTGTGCCATGTAATGTTCTTCTACACAAACCTGAACACTAAACAGGATCTTCGGAAATGGAACAGGAGAAAGGCCAGCCAGTCCGAGCCAGGGCTCGGGCGCAATCCCTGAGAATCCAAAAGGGCTTCCACATTCTCCGCAGGGCAGATCAGCTGAGATAAACGTGTAAGGCGCTCAGTAGTCAGGGGTAGTGGGCAGGCTAACCCACTGAAAGTGCCATTATGAACCACATTAGGGCCCTCTAGACAAGAAGCAATGCCCAACACATATAAACAAACACATGAAACATCTGGAAAAACATACATGTACTGAAAAAGACACATACATGTTACAGTCTAAAAAAAAACTCCAAAACAACAAAACAAACACACCCCCACCCCCCCAACGTCCAAATCCTGCCTATCCACACCATCAGTCATGTCTAACTCCAGGAGCCCGCAAGCCAGAGCCCAGAGTGTAGAGAGGGGGCCTGAGTTTAACTGTGTTTGAAGAGTACTGCGCACAGATGGTGAGGGCGACTGCCAGCTCAATCATGCTCACACATCGCAGTGCCGTGGAGGGGGCAGGAGGGAGGGCTACACCCAGCAGCCCGTTCAAGTGGTCCAAGCACCAGCCTCAGTGTGGTGCACACTGACTTAAAAGCCACCGCATTCACAAAGCCAGGCGATTTGGAGCGCTGCCCAGCCCCCCCCCTAGCAGTCTCGCCCCGAGGCCAAGACACTTTATTGGTCATTCCGGGGAAAAAAATGCGTCCGTGACAACTTGAACAGCTGCGCACACCGAGAGTCACTCAGGGCAGGCATGCTCACCCAGTTTAGCAATTCAGTCTTACTGAAATAGCCATAAATGAATCAACAGGAGTGCTTGCACAAACATTGTGGAAAGAGCTGGTTATACCAGGCATGTGATATTCTACAACAGCCATGTTTTGGTTATTCTAACTCAGCAGTGTTTCTTCAAACTGAAAAAACAACAACATGGACACTGCATATACATTTGATTCTCATGGCCTGAACCACACCAAGCACTGGTAACAATCTTATAATTTACTCTTATTAGGCCCTTGGGGGTAAAATGGCCACTGACATAATAAAAGTCCTTTTTTTTTTTTTTTTTTTTTTTTTAAACACCGTGCATGATGACCAACCTTCCTGCCAAGCCGCAGTACTCGGGTTTGTGGACTTCTTGCCCCTGGTTTGTGAAGGTCTGCACACTTTCCTACTTTTGAGGTTGTGCACGGCTCATGCTCACCCTTACAGGAACCTTTGAAGAAGCGATAGGAGCCGTGGCCTGGAGACCTGGTCAAAGCTCTCTACTCTGTGCTTCTGGAGGCATTTTGATGTTCTATGCCTTCAGAACATTCCCACACAGTGTTCTCTCCGTCACACATTCACAGGCTCAAAATCTAGACTATGATTTCCAGCTTGGTTTCAAAGTGACGACACTGTAATGAAATTGCCTACAGTGAAGTCGAGGAACGCATTTCCTGTCAATATTTGCACCTCGGTTTGACAAAAAAAAATAATTCGTTCCAGCTGGGTTTCCTACCAGACACTTCGAGTACTGACTATACAAGGAGATGACCTTATAATCCAAATGAATAGATGTACCCTCGTGTTTTTGCATTACAAGCAGATATGGTAGGAGGCCCAGCCTCATGACTGCCCCCCCGCAAGCTGCTGGAAACATCACCGTCTCGCGATCAGTTCCTGAGCACTCGCAACGATAATGTGATGCAGATGTAAAACTCAACTTCTTCTGTGGCGATCAATAAAAAGACAGATAAAGAACAAAGCCTCATTCTTCATCCCTCACTGTTCGTTTGGCAGACGGTCCTGATGCTGCAGCCTCCTTTAGTGCTACACACAGTCTGCAGCAAGCAGGACGTGGAGTGGAGGAGAACAGTGCAGAGAACACAGATGACTGGGATATGACTGAAGACAAAGTGCTTTAATCCCTTCCTGCTGCTCTGATGTGGTGAGAGGGTTTATCATTGGAAAACATCTAAAATATATGCACATATCACTCAGTGGGCCACGATGCATCAGCCGCTCTGAGAGATCTATGTGGACTTCGTGAGCGGCCTTGCTGACCTTGGAGGAGACCATGTAGATACATTGGCCTGGGAGTGACAGCAGCACTCACAGGCATCTCTCTCTCTCTCTCTCTATATATATATATATATATATATATATATGCTGTGAGAAAATGTGTAGTAAAGTACACAGTATTTTTATTTGCAAATATATATTTTTTTATTTATTTGCAAAATCCATATAGTAATGACTGCTGACAATTCACCCACCCTGCTGTCCTGGTGGCCATTCCAACTACCTCACTCTCAATTTCCTGCCTGGCTGCAGATGAGATATGCAGAAAGATCCAATACAGGAGTTAGACTCACAGAGCCTTGATTGGTCAATGCCTCCTCATGATCAAACATGATTACAGATGAACAGACTTCTTTTTTAGGGTTGGGGGTTCTTTCTTTTCTTAACTGTGAGATTCTCTTTCTCAGTGTTAGCCCTGTGCTAGGGGTTCTGTCTGTAAATAAACTCAGTTTTTACACTCAAATGGCACTTTACTTCCACAGCACTCGTTTTGGATCCTGTCAAATGTAAATCAATTTGCTGGGGAGTTGTCTCATTAAAAGCGGTAATCTATGCATGAACTTTAATTAAAGCAGTAATGGTCCACAATTTAAAGAAAGGCAAATAGGCAAATTGGCTAATCTTTTTTAATTACTTCACTAGAAAATTTATAATTAATTGAATATTAGACAATTCAGCAGTTCACTAATTTGTTCAGTTGAAAGACTGAATCACATTTATAACGAGGGGACGGAAGACACTGCAAATAAATACAAAAGCCAATTTAATTTTTCACCCCTGAAATTTCAATATACCTGAAGGCACAAATAAACGAAAGTTGAGGAAGCTGCATCTCTGTGCGTCACATGGTTGATTCTGGCCAATCAGTGGGCACCACGTCCCATCTCAACGGCGTCACTATTCACCTGCGCGTGTTTGCAGGTCTGCTGCAGTCAGCCAGTGCCTGATTGGTCTGGAGGCAGGAAGTAGGAGCCCCAAGGAACATGTGCTGGGACTCTGTGGACCCTGCTGGCTGAACCTCCCAAAGGTGGGGAGCTCCTGTGGGACGACGTACGGAGCATTCCACTGGTCTCAGCACACACAACAGCTCACTTAATCCACTGTGGACACTCTGTTCCACTTTGGCCTTAGGTAGATGAGGGAGACATAATGTATAAAGGCATTTTATGACGAATACAAAAATCCTACACAGTATGGTTCTGCTTTCACTAATGGTTGAACAAAACATTAAGACGTAAATCAAGTAGAAACATCTTTAAAGCTGCTTTCATTCTCTGTGGTTTATCAATATTCCAGCTCTGGTTACTGGCACTGTATGAGTACACTTTGAGATCATAAAAAACAGTAGCAGTATAGTCATTATGTTCAAACTGTATTTTGTCTGTTGTATTCCATTTCATTTTGTATGTAAATACCACATTTCAACTCAGGAAGTGCATATTGTTTTAAACAGGTGTAGTGACATATAAAGGGGACTGAACATTGCCCCAGGAATGAAGGTAAGAATGAAATTATGATTAAAAGTCGTGATTACATGCCCAAACGTCAACCGAAGCCACTCATATCACTATGGCAGTTTGTTCTTGCACAGAATTTGACATATGTTTTAACAATCATTTTAATTGGATTATAAACACAGACATAACAGGGAGTCTCTCAATTTGGAACCCCTTATATACTGTTTAGGTCAAATTACCCAATTAAATAATACAGCTCCTTATATACTGCAAATATTATGTCAGAATATTTATATTTGAAAACAATCAAGCCCTCTGAGCTAAATAAAAAAAACTAAGTACACAAGGTGCCCTTTTTGTTGTGTGCCTTTCTATGATTACCTGTTATGGAGTGATAGAATTGCTTAGTGTAATATTGGAAACATGTCGGAATACAGGCGCTCGCAGATCTTGAATGAGGGATTTATTGTACAGATCATATCCTTGGAACAGTCCAGGGGTCAAAACGAGGGAGGCAGCAAAAGTACAAAGACGTGATCCAAATATGTAGTCAAATTTATCAGCAAAAAACGCAAAACCAGGCAGAAGCACAAAGGGGCTAACCCAAAAGACAAAAAACGTGAGACAAACCAGATCGATCTATAAATATCACGCAGAGTAAAGAACACGTGGTGTGCTTCTAACAATGTTGTCAGCAACACTCTGCAAGAAGCGTGTGTGGCAAACTAGGCTATATAGTACATGATAATGAGGAACAGGTGGATCGCAGTAATTAGGGGAGGAGGACTGGCAGCAGCGACACTGGGCATGCTGGGGACTGGAGTTTCTGGGGTCAGGTCACATGACACTTAGACTTCTAAAGTAGCAGTAAATCTGACACTTCTAAAGATCAATGAAAGATATATATATATATATATATATATATATATATATATATATATATATATATATGTACAAAATAGACTCAGTACAATGATCACACTTTAAGCATTTCAATGGAGATCCAAACCCATCTGTAAGATATGCAAGATTTGAAAATCTCAAAAACTTAAAATCTCAAGCACAGTTGAGGCAGTTCAAGTTGAAAGGTTCAACTGTCAAACATCCCCAGGTTAATCTCTATCTCAACAGTAATTCACATGCATGTGGTGTGTCGGGACAGACTTGGAGAACTGCAGCTCAGATCCGAGTCATTACTCAAACGGAAGAAGAGGTGCGTGAAGCTGCGAGATGGACATCCATGGCAGCCGACATCCCGGCCGTTTTCAATGGTGACGCGTTGCGTCTGAATCGAGTGCAAACCAATTTAACTATGAAGGTCTCCCATTGTGCACTTCCCTGTGGAGGATTGTTGTAGGATCCACAATGGCTGAACCTCCCAGCAGTACTGAAGCACTATGTCGTGAGAGATGATGAATATGAATGCAGAGTTTATGGTGTTTTTCAAGAATCTTGGAATCATGCAATGTTGTAACCAAGTGGTTCATCATTCTGCTTAATTAATAGTGTTTTCATTCAAAACAAAGAAAATGTACTGACACCTTTCTTTAAACTAGCTTAGTAATAAACGAAGTGTTGTATATACATTGCAAAATGTATAAAAATATACTAAAAATATATACACTCACCAGCCACTTTATTAGAATAGGTACACCTGTTCAACTTTACTAAAGCAAGAATCTAGTCAGCCAATTACATAGCAGACACCCAGTGAATTAAGGGATGTGGACATTATCAAGACAACCTGCTGAAGTTAAACCCGAGCATCAGAATGGGGAGAGAAAGGTGACTTAAGTGACTTTGAACATGGCATGGTTGTTGGTGCAAGACAGGCTGGTCTGAGAAATTGCTGATCTGCTGGGGTTTCCATGCACAACCATATCTAGGGTTTACAGAATATGGTGAGAAAAAAGAGAAAATATCCAGCGAGTGGCATTTCTATGGGTGAAAAAGCTTTGTTGATGCCAGAGGTCAGAGAATGGTTAGGTTTGAGCTGATAGAAAGGAAACAGTAACTCAAATAAGCACTCGTTACAAGTGCTGAATTCAGAAGAGCATATCTGAATGCACAACACCTTGAACCTTGGAGATGGGCTACAGGATACCACTGCTGTCAGCTAAGAACAAGCAACTGCAATTGGCAATGGGCTCACCAAAACTGGACAACAGAATATTGGAAAAATATTGCATGGTCTGACGAGTCTGGATTTCTGCTGTGACATCCAGGAGGGCCAGAATTTGGCAGGAGTAATCTGAATGCATGGATTCATCCTGCCTTGGATCAGTGGCTCAGGCTGGGGGTGGTTGTGTAATGGAGTGGGGTTATTTTCATGGCACACGTTAGGCCCCTTAACACCAGCTGCACCTTGTTTATATGCTACAGCCCACCTGAGCATTGCTGCTGACCATGTCCATCCCTGTATGGCCACAGTGAGTCCATCTCCTAACAGCCACTTCCAGCAGGAGAACATGCCATGCCATAAAGCTCAGGTCATGTCAAACTGCTTTCTTGAACATGACAATGAGTTTGTATTCAAAAGGCCTCATTACCATAATGCATAATCAATGCATACTCAATGCACACTTTATCAAAAAGAACCTTCATTAGTAATTAGCAATTCATTAGTCATAATAATAATAAAGTCCAACTTGCCCATCTTTAACACAAACTTAAATTAATTTCATATAAGTTTCAGTTCATAAATTCATGTGACGTTTCATTGCCGCTGTTGTGTGTATGCATGTGTGTGTTTGTGCCCTCATGACCCATGACCCATGACCCGCCCTTGTTAACTGGTGATGTCACACCTGTCTTGTTAGTGTATGCATTTAAGCGTTTGTCCTGTGCTTGTTGGTGTTTGACCCTGTGTAGTGCTTACGTGCAGCCTTTACAGATTGTGCTTTATCTGTTTAGCGTTTCTCACCTTCACCATCATTGTCCGTTGTTGTTCCTTGTGTTTGGTTTCGTTTTGTGTTAAACATCTGTGTGAACGATGACATCACATCCTGTTTCAGCCAGAGTCACATGGGTGGCTACAGGAGAACCAGGACTTAGCAACTGGGAACTATCCACAACTGAATATGAAAATATTATTCTGAATTAAGAGAAACATTTTAGATATGTAAAATATTCCACTCAACTACAGATGTTTTTCGTTCTGTACAATTAAGCATGCTTAACACAATTCAAATGTTCTGGTACAACATTTTAATCAGTAAAAACTGCTTGAAGGTACACTTTGTACACTTTACTGAATTTTGTATACTTCAGAATAGTATATATTTTTTGTAGTGCGGCTGCAGTCAATTTATTTATGTTTGAAAGTGTTTTTTTTTTTTTTTTTTACCAAGATCAGAAATTCCTGTTGGATGATTGTATCAGGAAGTTCTGGTAATGTACAACTGCATGGAAACATCTGACAGAACAACCAGGTCATTATTTCAAACTGACAGCAAAGTTTACGTTTGACAAATAACTTTGGTTATTTCCTCACATTTGGTTCAATGACTTCTGCCTCTCGTGATTTGACTCTTGTGATTTATACTACTTGTTGATAATTTTTTAAACATTAGTAAGACGACATTTTCTGGGGTGTTTTTGTGTCTATATGATCAAAATCAACTTTACACAAACATACATATACATATGTTCCTTTACATCCTACTTTAAGTAAAGTATTTCTGCTTGATGTAATGATGTATCATTTAAACAAATAGGTCACCAGGGTAACGGACACACCAGAAACAAAATGTCTGCTGCCATTCCTGTGAGGTGTGATCCTAAAATTAAAAAATTCTTAAATTGTTAAAAAGGTTTAACACATTTGATTGCTTGAAATGAATTTCTTTTTCCACTTATGACTGGCTTTGAACTTGACTTGAGTCAGACTCTTATCACTGTAACGCCACGACTGTGAGGTGTCTGTGTGTGCGGACAAAGCCCTGCAGCAGTGTTCTACGCTGCCATAAACAAGATTACTGTGCCAACCATTACATTACCCTGACTGCAAAATAAATTAGTGTCCACTGTGGGGAATAGCCAACCTCCAATTTAAATAAGAAAACGCAACAAATGCAACTGACTTTTGCAGTATTTCTAATGGATAAGCCAAGTGCAGCATGGGAAATGTTAAATAAATTACTTTAAACAAAAGACACGTTTCTAATATTTTCTCCCGTAAAGAGATTTTATTGACACTGACATCAAAATGCAGGAAATTAAATTATGAGAATTTTCTGTTGAGCTTCTAATGCTGTATGCATTAATAAAAATCACTCTGTGCAGTGTGTGTGTCACTGTCAAAATCGGTTAAGAATGCCGAGTTCTGATGATAGCTGATCTGTATGAAAATGCATAATTTGGTTCAAGGGAGGGCTCTGGATAAATGCAAACACGGCAACCTCCAAAGATACAAAAAAAGTGTTGGCAATTTCTCTCAAAGTGTTCAGAAAACAAACAATTACATTCTTGACTGCTTTTCTTTGCTCCATGATTGAGCAGTGCACGCGAGAAACAGGAGACAGGAGAAAGAGGATTAATTAACTTGCGCTTGAAAACCTTTATTCTTAGAACACTGTCACAGTGATGGATGGCTGATTAAAATCATCGGGACGGCGATCGGCACATAAAGAAAGCCACGAGAAACACTAGCAGAAACACACCGTTGTTCTAACAGGACCCCCCGTTACCATGATCCATATATTCACGTACGCCAGATCATATGGTGAACTGAAGAAAAATGATGAATTGATGCCTAGTGAAAAGAGGAACAGGCCGCATGTCGTGCCAGACACTGCAAAATTGCCAGTTTCTGCCATCTTTTGATGAGATTTCTCATTAGAGGCCTATACAGAACAGGCTCTGGAAATATTACAGGATTAATTAAAATGATAGGAATAGGGAGATTCAGCTGCCAGTAGAGAAGCAGTGCTGGGCCAGGGTAATCATTGTTCTGATCAGAGGGCCATTGTATTTGAATGAAAGCAAGTATTGACAGTGGCCGGTGGCTTGCATGCATTTATCTGTGATCCGGGGTGCGTTTCAGGTTTTTTTCTCGCAGGCTCATCGTTGATTAAGCATTCAGCTTGTTCACCCTGGAGAGGTTCAAAGGCTTCATTTACTTGCCAGCACACCGAGTGCTCATCAGAGTGTGTTTTCAGACATCACTCTGTTCCTCTCTCTCTCTCTCTCTCTCTCTCTCTCTCTCTCTCTCATGGCTCGAGCTATAGATAGGTGAGACTCTCTACCTGCATGTCTGCACTTGCTGGTGTGGAGTCCTAAGATAGCATGACTTATATGCAGAGTGTTATATGTATGGCTCTGCTTACAAAGCCTGAATAAACCTTCATGTAAAATGTACGATGAGATTAAAGTACTCCCCACATTAAAAACTACCTTGCGTATCTTAATCCGTAAACACATTTCCCCTGTGAAGTGACAAAGAAATGAAAAAGTGAGCCATTTGGAAGTGGGGAAGATGCTTTGATAACATCTCAATTCTGACCAGTCGTTTCCTTCCTGCGCTTTAGAGCTATGAAGGGAACATCTTTTCTTGGTCAGGACAGGAAAGGCTTCTCTCCATCTGTTCAATTACAAGAGAGATTTAACAGATTATAATTGCATTACCAGCGCCTGCTGCTCTCCGTCACCAGTCCACTCCAGAGACCACTGTTAATCCCTAATACTGACTCGTAAACACATGTCAAATGGAATGACTCCATGCACATCACCACAACCAAGACACTGTCATCGCCGTCACTCATCTGGTACGGAACCCGACTGTGCTTCTACCACGCAGACAGAGTTTGGCTTGACTGCGAACGCTCGTGTTGTCAAAGCCATGAGATCCTCTTCTCCCAGACACTTGCACAGAACATGCCATGTTTGCTCTGTGGCAGAAGACACAGTCACCCAGGACTCTGAGCTGCATGTGCAGTCTCCCATGACTCAGCGCAGATTGTTCTAGGCCCTGAGGACATCTCTTCAATCCTGTCCTTAATAATGTCTGAGAGAGAGATAGAGAGAGAGAGAGAGAGAGAAGCTGTAGGTTCTGGAATAAATCCAAAACTTGCAAACAAATCTATCTCTGTGGGCTTCTCAGCAAGGGGTCTAAACATAGATAACAGACAGTGAAGTTTGGAATTTCTTTAAGTTCATTACATTACATAATGAACTATATTACATGTAGCAACCCATGTACTACGTGATCACTAAATATGTTTACCTACTGTTGCGTGGTTGTGTTGGTTTTAGGCAGGCATGGAGAAAGACAGCCCTCCCAAAGGGTTTGGACAAACACCTTCAAGTAAGTTTCAGTGAGTTTTCGCTAACAGTTCATGGAAATACAAAAAGTGAAATATACATATCCGTGAAAATTGAGTACAAAATGTAGCCAGTGACTCCTGTCGATACCCTGAGGAAGTCATCAAATTACAATTAAGGGCTAAAGGCAACATCAGTCTCAGGTCTGCAAAGCTGTACAGACTAACCATTACACATACGGCCTCTCCCAAGATGAATAACCCCCATATCCATCTAGTTCCCCCATATACAAAAACCTTCTCCCCTAATTAGCTATGAACGTACCATTGCGAGGTACAGGTACAGGTACAGGTACAGGTACCAGGGTTGATTTCCAACCATCACAATAAGGAATATTATTATTAATATTCAGGTTGGGCATATTGAGGTTTGGAACATAACAGTTCATAATTTTATTCGCATGGCCATACGTCAATGTTCTGGTCTGGTGATGGGTCAGCTGTGTGATCTCCCCCAACACACACATACACACACACACAAGCTGGGGCCACAGTGCAGGAAGGAGGCGGGGCCACGTCTTCCACAGTGCAGGAAGGAGGCGGGGCCACGTCTTCCACACTGAAGATAAGGGACAGAACGGCATATTCCACACCTGGCACAGGAAGTGGATCAGACTAAGCAGGAACACTAACCACTGGACCCAAGAACAGTACTGGCACAGGAGTTGGACCCAAGAACAGTACTGGCACAGGAGCTGGACCCAAGAACAGTACTGGCACAGGAGCTGGACACAAGAACAGTACTGGCACAGGAGTTGGACCCAAGAACAGTACTGGCACAGGAGCTGGACCCAAGAACAGTACTGGCACAGGAGTTGGACCCAAGAACAGTACTGGCACAGGAGCTGGAGCTTCCATTTAAGTTACCCAAGTGATGGTCTCAGTCACAGAGAACAAGCAGAATGGGAAACTACTTAATACTGGACACCAAACAAGTTGACCAGAACTAGGTAAGATGAACATCTGGGGACTTTTTTTGTATATGGGGCTAGAGACAAGACACAGGATAATATACATGATGATGGAGTAAAGCAGGTAACCGAGAGTAACCAAGAATCAAAACAAAGAAAGCACATGGACGCCAAGACAGAAGTAACTAAGACAGACGCAGGATAACAAATGGGAATTACATGTGACACCTAGTTGTGACTACGTGGGTTTGCACTCACGGACACAAGACGGGTCTACATTTCTAATAACAGGTCTACATTTCTAATAACAGGTCTACATTTCAGCTTATAAGTAATTGTCAGCTGAAATGTAGTAGTTTAGTGAGGTGTTGAACATAAGATATAGCACATCCCAGGTTCTGGGGGTTGGTATAAATGATGAAATTGCTCAAGCTAGTGCCTCCACACTTTC
This sequence comes from Brachyhypopomus occidentalis, assembly GCA_020368025.1. NCBI lineage: Eukaryota > Metazoa > Chordata > Actinopteri > Gymnotiformes > Hypopomidae > Brachyhypopomus > Brachyhypopomus occidentalis. The sequence goes on from JAGXOD010000072.1 coordinate 4,818,552, forward strand.
ATTGCTAACCGACCAATAGGAGGTCCCAGTTACCTACATCACTACTTCACTCCACAGGGGTAATTTTCTCAGAAAAAAAAAACACGCGGGTGGAGTTTGGACAGTTTCTGTGAGCAACAACTCAGACGCATCCACCCGAACCACACAGAGCATGCATGAGTCAAGATAAGCCAGAATAGGAGTTGGAGTAATATGGCATTTCAAGTCATGTTACATAATCATCGTTCCAACAACCTTATCAAATCAGCCCTTATATGATGAAACATGCTCCTCCAGTGTGGCTAAGTGAATGAGAATATCATCAATGTAAACAACAAACCTGCAGACTCAGACCTCAGCAGTGAGACAGGAGGACAGGATATGGAGCATGACCAGGCACTTCTAGGGTTTGGATGTCACATAGGAGACTATTTTACATTCCAGATCCAGATTTGGTTTTACTCACCGCACAACTGTAAGGTAGAGTTACCCTGCACTCCACACAGCTGCTCCAATGTGGCAGAGGCACAAGAAGCAGGAGATAGTTAAAACTCCACAGTAACTCCTCTGATGCCTCGACGTACGACGGAAGGTCACAGTCACTCCTGCTTCTCCACAAGACAAACACATGTTGAAGCAGGTGAGGAATGGAGCAGAGCCAGGGGTGGTGTGATGGAGCTCTCTGGTATCCCAAGGAACCCACGGACTGGACTCCATATTGAACTGGAACGGAGTTGGGGACAACAGTTCTTGCCCTCTGATGAACAAGTTACAATCTTACAATCATTGTGTTTTTCAAGCCATGTAAGTCCTAATATAGTGGTGTGTTGTGGGGAGACAATTGCGAGAACAGGATAAACAGAAAAGCAAGATTCCTGTGAAGGTTAATCTAACCTAGTTAAATAACATTTTTGTCTAGATCTTCCACTGAGCTCAATGCAAAAGCATATATCATATGAATGAGAAGCAGTGGTTCACAGCAGTGATGTTTGGAGAGGTGTACATTACTGTACAAAAGTCCCCAGAGTTCTGTACAAAACAGATGTGCATATTAATATCAGAAGAAAGGGGATCCATCTGATCCAGAAGGATCCATCTGATCCAGAAGGATCCATCTGAACATGGGTCTGTGGTTTCCAGAGGCATGTGAATTTGTTTTCTTCATCAGGCTGTACCATGACAAATTCTAACCAGACACTCACAGACAAGTTTGAACGCAGGAGGTTTATTGGGAGCTGTGGTCCGTAGCCAGACATGGGTCATTAACCAGAGCACGAAGAACCAATACATACAGAAATACATACAGAAACGAGCCAACAGTCCAAGTCTGGAAAGCAAAAGTACCAGTCCAAATGAGCGCCCGAACCAAAATAGGGCAAAGGCAAAACTGACTACGAGGAAACAAACAACACAGCTCACAGGTAAACTGGAACAGCGAATAACACTCATTACGCATGCACAGGACATGGTGACACTTCACAAAGAGAAGAGAGAAGCAGGCGATAAAGGTAAGTGGAGTTGAGAACAGGTGAATACAATCAATAATCTGGGAAATGGGTTGGGGATGGTGAGCAGCAACTGGTGGACTGGTGTGGCGTGACTAACGAGAAGCGGGTAGGGCTACCCTGGCAAATGGGAGTCCAAGGCAGAGTCAGTGTCAGGCCAGTGTCAGATCGCCAAGGAGATGGGTTGGTTAATAGGCAGGTCTGAATCACTGCAGGCGATCTTTGCATAGTCCTTGACAAAATGCTGTGATCAAAGCCCTTTCATTCCATCCATGCCAGCCAGGCAAAATTCTCAGGTGGATGTTCAAATGAGAACTGGAAGATTGTAATGAATTGATTGTACATCGTTCCTCCACTCTGTGACTGATGCCCAGACTCACTTTGAGGGAAGTGTAGCCCCAAATGTAATCTTGAACTGTTCTGTGGGAAGAGGAGTTGTATGCCAAAACAGCAGCAAAAAACCCCTCAGTCCAATCACTTTAACAGATTGGACAGATTCAAATCTTAGGTAACAAAAGCGAGATTCACCTACACCTGTCCTGTAGGTGTGGGTTTAGATGATGCAGTCAGCTGGTTGAATAAGGACGTCCACAGCTGCAAGATTTTCTCAAAGCTGCCTTCTCCTGGGGTAGACATGTTCCACTTTCTACAGTGTCCACTCTAGTAGTGGGGAAGCTGTCTGTAGCAACTCAGAACCACTGGTGAATGCTAAAGCAAAACCACGAGTACATCGAACACACAAAAGCAAGTATCTTAAATACTTAACTGTGATGTACAAATGATACACAGGAGCTAATAATAAGTACGGAAGTAGCAATTGAGGAAGGTATTTTCAAGTATACTTATAATATAAATACAGCAACCAGTTAACACCTGCATTTGGTAAAAACTAAACAAAAACAACAACAAAAAACAAAATATATCCGGAGTGGCCACATGATTCTAAAATCTAATAAATGACTTTAAAATGTATAGTGTATTGCAGCTTATTAGGAACAATTATAAGGTACACACACACACACACACACACACACACACACACATATTAATGCAATGTCCACTATTATTAAAATGCCTTGTACTGAAATTGCATTCAGTACTGCAACTGTATTCAGTAGTAGTAGGATCACAGACGTTCCCACAATAATAGGGACTGCTCGCTAACACCCATCTGGACAATTCAGCAAACAATTGCCATCAGAGTTACAACTGTCCAAATCAGTGTGAAATTGTACATAATCTAGAGCAAGACTTCCTGCACGCTGAGGATGCTGCGTTGGCTTTAATGCTACCTCACAACACTGGGCATGAAAACAACAATGTGATAAATTAATTTCACCTGCTCATCTGACACCAAAAAAAAAAAGAAAAAGAAAATCCAAATTGAATATCTTGAGCCATTTTTCACCGTGTGTTAATGTGTGAGTGTGTGTGTGTGTGTGTGTGAGAGAGAGAGAGAGAGAACTGGAAATACCAACTGCAGGACAGAGAGTGTGGCCGTGAGTAATTGTTTCGCTCAGTTGTGGAAGCACATTCTGCCCCTTTGGAGATAAGGCAGCCTAAACCGCCTTGGATGTCCGGGGCACAGCACAGGCAGGAGTGTGCAAACATGAAGCCTGTGCACACGGCTGTTTGAACCGCCTCCTCAAGATGAGCAAACTTGAAAAGGCCTCTTTTTATTAAAGAGAAGAGAGAGTCCTTCATACAGAAGAGCTGCACATTCATCAGCACAGTAAAGCATGTTCGGGTGTACATGGCGTGTGTGTGTATATATATATGTGTGTGTGTGTGTGTGTGTGTGTGCGTGTGTGTGTGTGTGTGTGTGTGTGCGTACGTGTGGCTAAGAAAGAGACAGAACGAGAAGAAAGTGATAAAGCGATTCCTGCTGTAGCCGTTGTTTCTTGTAAACAAATGCGCATCTTGTTCTATGAAAAGCAGTAACGATTAGGCAAAGCTTCCCTCTCACACACACTAGGTTTCCATCCAGAACATGATCAACCACCGTGGTGAATTTCTGCTGAAAAACAAGACAGCAAGAAACACAATCCTGTACAACAGTGGGAGTTCATTTCAGTTCTATATGGAGAAGATGTGCAAGTGTAAATCAGCCACTTGTGGAAACGCCTTTCGTTTCTATGGAGAGCAGCAGTTGTCGCTAGTATTGATATCGTAAACCAACAGTGCATCCAGCAATAAGGGCTCGTATACCAACAGTGCATCCAGTAATAAGGGCTCGTATACCAACAGTGCATCCAGTAATAAGGGCTCGTATACCAACAGTGCATCCAGTAATAAGGGCTCGTATACCAACAGTGCATCCAGTAATAAGGGCAGCTGTTGGAATGGAGTTGAAATTGTACATGCGTCTCACATATGAACAACTGACATACTTGAAGAGTTTGATTAAATGTCAATGTATGCATTGTGAATGATACCGCGTCCCATGTCTATGTTTATTCTATTCTGAGTGATAACCACACTGCTGATGGTAAGCTGCAGGCCTGGCCACGGCCATCTGCCCATTCGGTGGAGTTATACTGACAATGCTACATGGTGGCTCATCTTTTTATGAATCAATGGAATTCAGTTTCAGAAATCTAGGGGACAACAATGAAAAGACAGCTGCTAATGCTCTTCGTCCCAAAATAACCAGCTCTTGAGAGTAAGATGGATAAAGAGAGAGGAGTAGAGTCTTTTTAAATTTATATTTCAAACAATATCAGGCTGTTCCCATGTTAGTGACTGAACACAGATGTGCAGCAGAGATCAGGGCTGAACGCCAGCAATGAGAAACCTTCACGCAAACATTCCATTCCGTTTTGTGAACAACACAGCTGCTATTCCAAGTCATTACTGCCAATCTCAGTCAAACCTCCTAGTTGCAATAGTTAAGCTCATCTCTACAGGATCAAGACAAGTTGGAGGCACAACACAAAATAAATAACTACAACCCAGTTGTTTGTTTGTTTGTCTGTGCCACTGAAACACCCATTCAAAAGAGTGTTTGATTATGCTAACTGGACCTTCATTGACCATACACTGTACATACATGCTAACTGGACCTTCATTGACCATACACTGTACATACATGCTAACTGGACCTTCATTGACCATACACTGTACATACATGCTAACTGGACCTTCATTGACCATACACTGTACATACAGTACGAGGCAAAACATTCACAATGGAAAACCACTTTCGCAGTGCATTATCACACGAAGAAGGTACTTGCACACCTAATGTACTGCAGACAGACAGTCATTATCTCTACTGCCACCACGGCCCCTCACGTCATTACAGCTCTGGTATCTTTAGATACCACAGATCACACACACACAAACCTGAAGGCCAGTGAGAGGACAGGGGGAAGTAGGAAGCTGTCCATCTCTCTCTCTCTCTCTCTCCCCCCCCCCCCCTCTCTCCCTCCCCCCCCCCCTCTCTCTCCCCTCTCTCTCTCTCCCCCCCCCCCCCCCTCCCTCTCTCTCCCTCTCTCTCTCCCTCTGCCCCCCCCACCCCCCTCCCTCTCTCTCTCTCTCTCCCTGCCCCCTCTCTCTCTCCCTCTGCCCCTCAGGTTCCCAAAATGAGATACCCAACGCTGACTTAATCACTGCTACAAATTCAAAAATATTAGTAAAAACATGCATATTCAGTCAGTGGACAGTGGATGATTATGATGTGTTACTGCTGGGACAAAAGAGAAAACAACCTGTCATGTTCCACTGTTGCCAGCTATGCTAATTCAGTATCATTACTTTTAATTGGTTGTGCCATAAAATGAACATTATAGTTTATGTCCCACTGTCATCTACGGGGTCTTATTCACAAGCTCTACCATGGGCTTATTCGAAGCATTCAGTAACTCCCTTGACCTAATTCACGAAACTTGCCCATAAGACACCAAGGAGAAGTCTGGTCCAGCCGAGCCGAGGCGAAACGAATGAATACGAACCTGGCAACGCGTGCAGGCAAGAAGCTAACAAAAGAGCCACGTCTCAGAATCACCGGATGATCAACCCCCTTTTTTTTTTCTCAGCGGGCCTTTCATCGGTGACGTGAAAACCTAATCAGTCGGCCTGATTGCTGCGAGTGGCCTTTTGTGGCGTCTTTAATCTGCTGAGTGTTTTAAGAAGTGCATAATTGAAATTCTGTCCGGGACGGCCGCAATTTACAGCTGCGCCGATAATGAGGAGTCATCTGGGCCTCCGCTGGTTGTATGCATGTGTGACCGTCCTCACACGCTACATGATGAGGCCCTGATTGGCACAGCACAAAGCGCACTATTTTGACAATAAGAGCCTCAGTGAGGAGCACACTGGTTTCTTCATTTAGACTCAGAACTCGTTTCCTTTGGCTCTAATTAAACAATCAGCTGGACTGAGTGCCCCTTAATGAAGTCATTGTAATGCTAATTGGGTGTTCCATGTCTGCATAAGTGAGGCCTGAGAAGGTTTGTAGACTCACTATTTGTGGAGCAGCTTTCGCGGCTAATGTTTGCTCACACGTGCTCCTTTTGATACTTTGATCATGTGCTTTAAATCAAATTTAAATGGTTTTAACAAATCATACATTTTCGCTTTGTGATTAGCGTTACATGTCCAACATTAATTCCATAATCAGGAACATGGTCGTTTAAAACATTGGACATTGTTCTGATTTTTTACCTATTGCAGCTATGGTGCACAATTACAACTTACTGTCCAGTTATGCTGGCTGATATACTTCAGGCTTTGTAATATGAATCCTTTATAAAGACCTCAGTCTATCAAATTATAGTTTTTTTTTTTAAATCTAATTTATTTATTTTTCTTGTGGACCAGGACTGTCATCTCCCAAAGAGATTCTGTGTGTCCAGGTGCTCCTCTGTGGAATAGGATTAGAGCAGGAGTTTAATGGAATAGATAAGAGTCACCTGCAAGTGAACCCACCTTTGCTGCAGGAAACTGCTGACTCTGCAGAACCTGAACCAGACTAATAGGAGCCTCGTCTGCTGCTCACCAGGACACAGTACCACGCTGGCCACAGTTGGACCGGGACAGCAACAGGTCACACAAGCAAAGATGGGATTTAGGGTCCCATGTGAAGATCGTTTTCGTTCCCAATTCTTCCAACGTTAATAATAACAAGCACACACAACATGTACAGCTGTATAGTTCTCACCCCATGACAGATGGCTCACATACATTATATTTGACCTTAAATTATAAAATGCTCCTCTGGTCTAGTCTTTCTCTATTGGCAATACCCATATGGTAGTTGGCAAGCTAACATTAACCAATTTAAGATATGACAAGCTGACCTTAGAGGGTTAAACATCCATCCAACCCCACCTGTTTAAGTAGTCTGCCAAATTAAACCCAAATTACCACAGGCCTAAAATAACTGATCTATAATAATAAACATATAATCAAGGTATCTATACAGCTACTAATTAGCCAGCTAGAAAGTTCACTTTAAATTAAACAATTTTAAAACCGGCAGTAACACATGCTGCCTTGCCTTCCCAATTAAAAACTTGAATAAGCACTTAAGCAATTCATAATATATTTTTTAAAAAGTCATATATTTTCCTAATGTAAAACATTATTGGTGTATTGAGATATAGCAAAATGAAGGCCTGGCACCTTCGAGCGGACTCACTTTTCCCTGGGAGCTTGTTATTGAGTCCCCTGTCCAGTTTTGCATTACAGATCAGTTCTTCATCTAACTAATAACATCAGGGGAACGATGGAGAGGCACAGTAAAAAACACCGCGGACGCAGTGATAAGAGCAGAAAACATAAACACAAGCTCACGTGGTGAAACACACTACACGAGGACATCGAGAGGGACCGTTACACGCTGAAATAAGTGTTCATGTGGAACGCTTCATGTTTAAGATTTCCCTTAAGAATCAGTTCAAATTTGACTTCAAATGCTGAGTGTTTCTTGAGATCCGACTTTTGAGTTTACCCCCAAAATAAAGCCAAGAGCCCATTTTCCAGATTCTGAGAGTGGTTATTCTGAAGAAACTCACTTGCAGAGGCAGAAAAGAGAGCTGGAGGAGTTAATTTCATGGGATTAGTATTAAATTGAGCTCTATAATTTTCTCCCTGACTAGATTACAGAAAGCCCTCACTATCCCCAGGTAAGGCAGTCTAGCCTCCCCCTGTGGGCGGAGCCTTCCAGCCTGAGGACGATACCAATCACATCAGCAGAACACTTTGAAAAATGGTTGACCATTCCCAGATAGAAGAGACTGCTAAAGCTGAACCATCCATCGCCCGTGGCAGTACTGCAGTGGCTGACAACCTGGGCTTCTCATATTTTATATCCCCAAGTAAAATTCTAAGATGAAATCTGCAAAAGTGAGCAAAAAATGATAGCAAGAAAGAAAACAAAAAAGATTCATTATCATCTACAGACAGGCATGCACACATGCCTACAATGTGTATCATTAGCACACCCAGTCCTCCCTAAACAATTAGTCAGAGATATTCTTATGTGGAATTATGATAGACAGTTTGTAGGACTGTAGGACTGGTGGAAAAAGTCAATATGAAATTTTAATGCAAATTGCTGTTTGAGGATCAGGTTAGTTCTTTTTTTTTCTTCGTTATGATACCCTATATGGTAACCCTGTCAACATCAAGAAAAAGGAATTACATAACTTGCTGTAACCCTATTACTTACGATCACAATGTCACTTAGAGTAACAAGGTCACTTTCAAATTAGACCCTGAAGGCATTTCAAGGCCAAAAACTGAAAGGAAGTTCAGAAACACATCAGCCACATAAAACACTAAACACTGCTAAAACTAAAATGAGGAGTGTGCAGTTTTGCTTGTCTGCACGTTCCTCAAGGGTTATAATTTCTAATTAAATTTTCTCATCTAAACCTCATTTCAAAAGGTAGAGATGAGTTCCCTATATTGTAATTGAGTCAGAAATTGCCAACAACATAGTTAGGTTGGCTGCCTCTAAAAAATAATGGTATCGTTTGTTTCACGTCCATTAGCAAAAATGCTGTTTTTTATTATTATTATTATTATTAATTCCTCATTTTGGTTTCTGCATCCTAATTAATTTGATTTTGTTTTTCCCACTACGGAAGCCTCTGGAAATTAATGATGTGGAACCACAATGTTGTGGAGATGCTGATGGGACTCGCCTTCACGTGGTGAATTTTTCGTCATTAGACAAAACGCCTGGTGACTTGAAAGTTGGCGTTGACGGTATAGGGGTCCTTGCCGGGGGCTACGTTCTGTCTGCATAATTGATTAGACCACCAGAGTCGCAAAAGTGATAATGACAACAATAAAAACCTTTTATTTGCATTTTCATGATTCATATTCTAGCAGAAGTATTTTGCAACTCCATCAACACTGACACTGTCGTAGACATGAAGACATCATTCAGAATAAATATGCATGGTCTCAATAACATTCAGAGCAACAGAATCCTAAAGTTATCATTCAAATGTATCTTAGAGATGTATGTATAATCATGACTGGTAGCTGCTATTTCTGGTAATAAGGACGAATTTACAGATGAGAGAAAACGTGTGTGAACATGTTTGTGTGTGTTTGAAAGCACTCCATTGCACTTTAGAACTAAGTCCATGAGAGTGTGCCATATATTTGCACTTTAATAAGACACTACAGTATAGACCCGTATAAGGCATTTGCAAGTTAATAAGGGTCTCTGCAGTCTTTTCACAGTCCAATCTCCCACCCTTTAATCCACACACAGACGCAGAGGGGATCCTGGGAGATTTCCTCACCGCATCGCTTGTTTTATTTGATGTGACATCCGCTCGTATCCTCTCGGTCACAATTCGATTCCCCCCACTTATATTTATGCAATCCATTTTATATTTTTGCGCCCGCACAATATCTTTCAGATTAATCAACATCAATTTTTTTTGCCAGCTATATTTTACTATTTTAGGTTTTCTTTTTTCCATAAATGGTAATACATAAAATCTCTCTGATAGATGTCCTTAGCACACTGTCCTAAACTAGTTGTTATAGATGTCCTGTGGCAAATTGTACCAAAGTATATATTGTTCACTCACTTTAATATATCATATTGATACATACAGATCAATATATTGAGTGCATACTCAATATTGATCTGCAGCTATCAATATGATATATAGAACATATAGATACATACAGAACATACAGATCAAAATATTCTATAGGCAACACTGTATGTATGTATGTGTGTATATATATATATATATATATATACATACAGATCAAAATATTGTATAGGCAATACTGTATGTATGTATGTGTATATATGTATATATATAATATATATATATATATACACATATATATACACACACACACACACACACACACACATACAGTAGTACATACATAGGCATTTTTTATACACACTTCCCAAGAGGAAAGCAGTCCACTTGGGGGCCAGTCCCAACTCTAATAGCCAACAATGACGGATGGCCATCATTTAACAGGATGCATCAGCGTGCATAGCGCGTGGCCCAGCTGTCAGCCACTAAACCAATTAGAGGAGGGTAATTAATCTGGGCCAGGGAGCGTCCTGCTACAGCACAGTAGCACTGGGAGGGCCTACTACAAAACTCGATACAGGCCCTCCCACAGGGGCACTGTACTGATTAAGTCACACTGAACACATAGCAATAAACATAGAGAGAATGAGAAAGAAAGAAAGAAAGAAAGAACATCAAAATATGAAAGATGTGAAAGTTTAAAATATGAATAAACTTCATTTTTCTTAAATGGAAATGCTGTTAATACAAATCCACAGTTAAAAGTGTGTGTGTTACAGCCGGTCTCCATTTATAGATCATTTACACTTCATAGTCATGTTAGTAGGAACGCCTGCTTCATAGGTGCTGCCTCTGTTACATTATATGTTCTTTGTGCTCAGAACTGACCTGTGCGTAACAACACATGTGTTAGGGTTGGGGATAAATACATAACGCATTTGAATCGACACATACATAAATGCTCTATGCACATGGAAAGACCTATAAAGCAATGCAAACATTTAACTGATGCACTGAGCACTCATTATGTTAGGAAGGAGTTTACAGACTCTTTGTCACAGAAGAGTTAAGTCAACATGTATCATGCCGCACACATGGGGATATGTGCGTAGGTGATCCTGGGGAGTGTAAAATCATTAGTGTCACAGAGGCATGGGCAGGGATCAGATGTATGGCATGAGTAGTGCTACTGCTGTTCACTTCCACTGAACACATTTGTCACTTCTACTACTCCGAAGCAGAGTGGATTAGATGTTTGGCTTGGATCATTAAGTTTGGCTCAAATCCTGACAGGGAAGATAAGCGTTTCATCCTTGTCAAAGCACACTAGTACTGCAGAGAGAGAGAGTGTGAGAGAGATAGAGAGAGGGAGGGAGAGAGAGGAGAGAGAGAGAGAGAGAGGAAGAGAGAGACAGAGGGAGAGAGAGGGAGAGAGGGAGAGAGAGAGAGAGAGAGAGAGAGAGAGAGAGGGAGAGAGAGGGAGAGAGAGAGAGAGAGAGAGGGGAGAGAGGGAGAGAGAGGGAGAGAGGGAGAGAGAGGGAGAGGGAGACAGAGGGAGAGAGAAGGAGAGAGGGAGAGAGAGAGAGAGGGAGAGAGAGACAGAGACAGAGAGAGAGAGAGACTCTTGTAGCTCACATTTTTGGACATAATGACAAGGTCTGAACTACAGAAAGGGAGCAGAAGGGATGTTAAAGTTATGCTCACAGGACTTATAGAGCTTTCATGTTTCTAACTGCAAGAGAGCAAGAGAGTGTGGAGAAAGCAGGGGCATCGATGGCAATTAATGCAAGTAGTGTCTCAGACAAGGAGGCTAATGAGTTTTAATATACATGCAGGTGAGGGAGAAGCGAAGCACTGAAGCCCTTAATGAACCCATGACAGCCTAATTAGCCACAATTTACAATTCCTGGATTCTAATCAGAGGCACTGAAACGCTGCCACAAATCTTTGTATGAATGAGTCTTTTTAAACACTCCAATCTGTTGCCTGGTATTTGATTAATAATTACCTGTTTTTTCTTTCTTTCATTCTCTCTCCATTTCATCGCTTGTATTGTGAAGGCCAATGCCCAGAACACAAGATATAGTTCTTTTGCGAATGTGGCAGATTTCTTGAAAGGTTATCATTAAAATGCTGTGGAGTGGGGGGGATGGGGAGTAGATGGGAATGCACTATACTTAGCCCTTAGTGTCACATAAGAGAAGGAACTGCACTTCATATAAAAGGTGCAAAATGTAGATCTTAAACGAGTCCCAAAAATAAACTTAAACGATCAAAACTTAACCGCAATAAATAGAACTCGCAATGTAAAACAGACAAAAAGGTAATAATGCAAAATCTATCAGTCAGAATACAGACCGAGCAGGTCTTAAGCATAAAGAGGCAGGGTGATCTTCATGCTGGGCATTATTCATGCGCACTGGTATTCACAGGCGGCCAGCGAGGTGTGGCGTGTTGACTCAAGCGGGGCGGGAGACTGCCGAGAGGCCAGCACCCCACGTACACAGCACGCCGAGCAAACACACCACTTTAAACACTCACACCACCTTGCCATTTCCATGGGCTCACATAACACCCAGACAACGTCTGGGTCAATGTCTGCTAGGACTGTCTGGAACATTTTTTTTAATCTAGCATTCAGTTTGAATTTCTGTATTAAGTTTATGGGAAGACATTTTAACCATGAGTAATCTTTGTCAGTGCAAAAAAAAAAAAAAAAAAAAAAATATATATATATATATATATATATATATATATATATAACAGAATAAAATATATTTAAATTTTACATACAGACACAATATATATAATATTCTGATTACATATATAGAATATAGTATACTGATTAATGATATTTCGTGGGGATCATATGCATATCATATTTAAATGGGCATCTGTTACAGCTCTTTCCATGTGACACTTTTGCTTTGAATCTGGTGTGCAATTAATTTCTAATGGTTGATTCCCAATCTTTGCATTCTGAGGACACACCTCTGCTGCTCTTTAGATCTGCCTGCTTCCCTCCGAGCGTGAAATTGCTGTCTAGCATGCTCTGTAACTTCTAAAGCAAGCCTGTTGTCCAGCCCAGCACATTTACTGTTGGACTCGTTGTCCATGTCTCGTGTTGTGCTGCTTGCAGAAGATTACAATAGAGAGGAGAGCCGAACAGGGGCGAGGAGCGTGTGCGCACGATGAACTCACCGGGTCACCGAGTCAATCATGTAGCAGGCAAAATTCAGCTCAGTTCCTTCCCTGTGGTTCATTGGATGCTCTTTCTCATATTCATACTAATTTGCTGCTGGCTATATATTGCTGGTAGCTCAAATTGACCAAAGGTAGCCTACAATTCATGCTATTTGAGAGTGCGCTTTGAAGAGATGGACACTAACAAGCTATGATCAAAGCCTAGAGGATCAACATGGAATGATGGCCAACTGGAATTAAAATGTATTGCTTTTCACATTATACGGACACGCATCACACACTGTAAATAAGCCTCAGGCTTAAAACCCTATAAACATCCAGTAATGTCTCAGTGGATACCGAAAACATACATGCACAGAACGAACGTCAACCTCTTACAAACTATAGTAATGTACACAAAGCTAACGGACTTCTTTCCTTATCCATGTTTGAATCTGCTTGGGCAAATGGTCTGTTTGTCATTTTGACTGTGTTAGTAGATTATTCACATACCTTATCACTGACATATGTTCTTTTATGTCGGCCCTTATAATAAGGAGGATTTAAGATAAGGCTGGTGTTTGCACCTTTTGAACAGAACTGGTTATGACAAATGTTTACAAATGTTTATACTTATGTTCATGCTAATCTTGCTAACTTGAAAGAAGACTTAGTTATTTTTTGTTTTGCTGTTTTGTTAAATCTCATTAGTGCAGACTAACGGACACCATCATTTTGTAGTAAACTGTTGTATTCTCAATGTCGTCTCTCCTCTTACATCAGTATGTTCGGTACGCTCTGGATAATAGCATCTGCTAAACGTGGAAAATGTAAATGTAGATATAAAGTGAGCCAATTAATTTGAGTATATGGAAATTACTATATATCTACATTTACATTTAGAGCTGTGACATCTCGGGAGCCGTGAGCCGATTTGTGAGCCGAGAGTAAAAACTAACGAAGGTTTAATTAACAAAAACACTCAGTGGAACTGCTTGTCAGGAGAGTGTGGCATGAGGGTGTGAGGTTCAGAGCCCTGACTTGTGCAGTGGGTTTATATAGTCATGGGAGATAACAGGGAGCAGGTGTGTGTAATGAGGATCAATATCTGGGTGAGGGTGAATGTGTATGTGGTTGGAAGGATTGGGAGGTATGTGGTGATCAGGGTCAGCGCTGGGATGGTGAATGGGTGTCGTCTCTGCCCTGATGCTGGCTGGTTGCTAACGGAGACGTAACACCAGTATTTGGCAGATGCTTCTATCCAGACCACTGATTCTGTTGTCAACTTGGAAGTCATTTACCACCGTGGTTGGCACATATAGGGTTGAGTATAACATCTGACATCACTTAGTATAAAGAAGATCTCCTGGATAATTAAAGTTGTACAATGGTCCAGTCTTTACTATGCCAAGATTCTGGTTCATTGTCCAGCAGTCTGTCCAATGAGCAGTCTGATTTGGAAACATCACTCTACAAATACTCACATTTCATATCATGTTTCCTCACACTAGTCATTGCAGACCATTGCTGAGGACTCCAATAGTTCAGACATTTGATAACATTTCAAAGATTTCCATCATTGACCTGGGCTGACTAAAACCTAATCTCATCAAGGAGATTAAACACAGCTATTAAAATCAAATCCATTCATATATGCTTGAGGATAATCTCAAATTTCATCAAAGTTTGGCAGTTTTCATTGTCATCCAGTTCTCAATGGGATTTTAGATCCCTAATAAGGGTACGAGAGGATATCCCCACCTGGTTTGAAAAAGATGAGATTAATGTGACTCTATTCCATTAGGGTTTTAATAAGTGAATCTTATCCATATTTACACAAGGAATGAGAAGTGAAGGTCAGAGATTATTGCAGAGACATTGTGAAGGTCAGAGAAACAGCAGATGAAATGTGTGAAATAGCAAGTGCTGTATAATGACAGTAACAATAATGACAGTAACAATGTTTTTGCTTTTCAGGGACAGCTATGAATTATGCATATGTTTTCTTTTAAAATATACAATATATACAAGTTTCAGAGAAAGACTTTATGTTAATGTATTTTGGCTACTATGTATTACCTTTAAAATGTAATTATCAACCATGTATTAACTCCCAGTCTTTATTCATTATTATTCAATTATGTTAATCACAATAATAATAAATAATCTACTGACATTTTATATATTTTGCAAAACATGGGAAAATAGCAACAAATAAGTGGAAATCCACTTGATACTCCCACCCTGGTCCTTCTGAGTCAGAGGAGAGAGGGGGTAGTAACATACAATGATCCGTATAATCACCTGTATTGCCCAGGAGATCTGTAATTGGAAATATAAGTGAATGTAATCTGTGCTTCATGTCTTGTTTACATATTATTGGTGCAGAAATATCTGCTGAGACTGCACACGCCAAACAAAAGGCATTAAATGAAATCGTGGCTTTATCTGAAATTCATTTTCCAGTTTGCATACCCTCTAAGTTTATCAGCTATTTCCAAGACCAAAATGTAGAGCTGAGTCTGGTTGCCATAGCAGCAATAACCAAAAGGATGATCATTTTTTTCTAGGCCACAAAAGATTGAAGTCAGTATATTCAGAATGCAGCACTGCTGGTTCCATTAATCACACACTAGTCTACAAATCATTTTCGAAACTTAAATTTATAATATCTCAATATATAGAACTGGATAAAAAATGAAGTAAAAAAAAAAAAAAGTTGTGGCTGCATGATGAAACGGTGTAGAAATATTTTTCCTGGTGAGTCAGTTATCCTGTGGCCTACTATTAATATTACAAACCCATCACAATATGTGAAAAGTGGGCTGTCATCAGTTGTGCCCACCCATCCCATGCTCGCGCCAGTTTATGCTAAAATGGTAAAAAAAATTATAAAAATAATAATAATAATCAAATAGTCGAACACTCAAGTGTTTGTTTTCTGTCTTACATCCAATTCACATCACGTTCGTAACTTTTGTGCATCTGACATCTGTAGAGGAAAGGTAGCAAGCCACAGATGCCTGCTGTTATTGTATTTGATTGTGTTGTGTGAGCGTGAGTGGCTGAATCTCAGGACTGCCAGCGTGTGATTAAGGAGATGAGGCCTAAATTGCCTTTGAACCTGTGCAGTTACCAGCCTGCTCTCCATGAAGGGCGCACTCAACACTACACGAACACACCACCATGATGTCAGACTTGTAATGTAATTACA
Source organism: Brachyhypopomus occidentalis (assembly GCA_020368025.1). Lineage (NCBI taxonomy): Eukaryota > Metazoa > Chordata > Actinopteri > Gymnotiformes > Hypopomidae > Brachyhypopomus > Brachyhypopomus occidentalis. The sequence continues at coordinate 4,834,460 of JAGXOD010000072.1, forward strand.
AACCCATCTGTCTCTCATCGCTTGACAAGCACAAAATGTCCAATTATGGTTTCATTTAAATTCTAATTAGTTCGGCCCAATTTCACAAGCTCTGGAGTGGGGGTGTGGGGTTGTTAGTCATGTGAAGACGCATACAGTGCAGTGCAGGAGAACCAGTTAGCTTGGCACAACTTCTCCAATGGATCAGCCTTTGGGTTGGTTTGACGTGATCAGACTTTGGAGTGATTAGATTCATCAAGAGCTGAGCATGACTGACAATGGCAGAGGAAGTTGAATGAATGGGTTCATCAAGTATGGATTCTGTCTCTGTGGTGCCGTTATACAAGGCCAGTTCATAGTGTAGAGGGATGTACGCTCCTGTCATTCTTTCATGAACCTTCATTGATACAGTATGTATTCACTAATACACAGCGAATTCTATTAGTTTAGGCAATGAATGAAAAATGTAATAAACATAAAAAAAAAAACACATTTAAAAGTTTCAATTATGCAGTTGAAGGCCAGTTTTTGGACTATGAAGTCTCGTTCTCATCTACCCTCACTGCTATGCACATTTATGATCTCTTATGGAGGTCAGGGTGATAAAATCACAATGGTCGCTTTGGCCCTAACGCATGCTCAATTGCTATTCAAGACTGTAAATCACTGCGACCACCAGCCCTGAGTTCCTGTGGCTGTGATAGCTGATTGTTGTACTATGGTGGTGATACCAGTATGTTTTGATTTGTCAGTGGTGGCCAAAATAAGACTGGACTTGAGGAGGGCGTGTTAGAGGAGTTCTGGAGGGGAGTTGGAGGGGAGCTGAGACAGAGGGGTTAGCCTGGGTGAAACCTCTCCTCTCTATCCCACATCTATTATAACATTCTGGTAGCAGTTTGTCTGCTGAATTTGTTACTTATAACACATGCATCACCTCATTATAATATCTAACTAATTAGAATGTGTAATTAGTTTTCTTCTTTGATGCTAATAAACCCTTGTACCTTAAATTCACTTGAAGCTCAGTCCTTCAGATAGGATAACAATGTAAATGCTTACGTACTCACTAACTAGAGTGAAGAACAAGCTTTAGTTAAACAGATTGCCGACACCATTTCCCTATGTATGTAACATGTAGACTGTAGCAACAGCGCCCCTGCTGGTTGCTTCTGTTAGACGGTGGTGCCTTTATTTATGTTCTTATGCTTTGTGCCTCCGTTTGTAATTTGCCGACACATCTCCCTCAGGTGGTGTGTGGGGTGCCTCACCTGCCCCACCACCTGGGCCACCTGGGGGTTATGTCATCATGTTTACCCTTTTAAGCCCCTTTCGCTTTTGTGAGTGCTTGTCGGTCGTGGTGATGTGACACTGGCTCCTTGTTAGGGCACCTGTAGACTCATGTTTGCTTCCTCCCTTTTGTTCTGCATGTCCTCCATTGACAAACAGCATAAGTCATATTTTTATGAAAAAAGGCTGATAAAAAAGGCTATTGGTCAAAATCAGCTACAAAACTGAAAAGCATCTCATAATAATAATAATAATAATAATAATACATTTTATTTATAGGCACCTTTCAGAACTCTCAAGGTCAACCGTACATAATATAAAATCCAAGCAAAGACTAGTACATACCACATAAGCAACACTAAAAACAGGGAAACAAATTAAAAATCATAACTCAAAAAGCAGGCTAAAGACTGTATGCTGTCCTAAACAGGTGAGTTTTGAGGCGTGATTTGAAAATGTCCAAGGAGTCAATATTACGAATGCCAGGTGGGATGCTGGGGGGGGGGGGGGCAGCTACAAGCTCGGGGACCCATGGTGGTCAGTCGGGTTAGAGGGACAGTGAGATTAATAGATGAGGAAGGTCTGAAAGTCCAACTGGGTCTGGGTTTATGTGAAGAAGCTCCGTGAGATATGGAGTTTATTAACATGATATTGTTATCATGTTATTACGGTGCAAAAAATGAAAACAATATAGAAAAATAATTTGTTTCACTTAGGCTATATTTCAACATTTAAAGCCCAACTCGATGAAATATAAATGCCAGTTTCTTCAGTTATGTTTTGGGACCTGTGTGCTCTCTCCACATCTAGATGATGCTGAAAAGCAACAGGGTTAAGTCCTTTGAGGGAAAGGGTTCAATCCTTCTTATAGCATATACACCATGATATAGGAATAACAATTCTTGGGCAAGACTCATAACACTACATTTGCCTTCCTCTGTTACATGATTAAAAGTTGTACTGGATAAGTGCAAAAATGTGTTAGCATGTTCATGTGTTTCTGCCCACATTGAGCTTGTCCACCACTAGCTGTTTTGGTTCACTGTGAACCTACAATTTTCCCCACACAGCTGAAAGACGGAGGCGGCTCTTCTAGCTCACGCGTGCCGTTTGCATTCGCCACACTGTGACCGGCACAGTCAGGAGCCAATGAAGACTGACACAGTCAGGAGCCAATGAGGACTGACACAGTCAGGAGCCAATGAGGACTGACACAGTCAGGAGCCAATGAGGACTGACACAGTCAGGAGCCAATGAGGACTGGCACAGTCAGGAGCCAATAAGGACAGGCACAGTCAGGAGCCAATGAGGACTGGCACAGTCAGGAGCCAATGAGGACTGACACAGTCAGGAGCCAATGAGGACTGACACAGTCAGGAGCCAAAGAGGAAAACTTAGCATAGCATATCCTTCAAAGCTCAACTTAAAACTTACCTCTTTTCTCAGTACTTTCTCTCTGCTGATCACTGATTTATTTAATTTCCTTTTTTTCTTTTATTTAATTTATTTGATTCTCCTCCCCTCCTCCCCCTTTCTCTTGATGTAAAGCGTCCTTGGGTATGAGAAAGGCGCTATATAAATTTAACTTATTATTATATTATTATTATAGCATGTTGCTAAGTTGCTAAAGGCTTTCAGTGTAAGGTCTCAGGTGTAACTCTCACTTGTGAAACTTAATTCTGATTTACTTTAATTAATCTTTGCGTAGAAGCTACCGTGCATACAATGTACAATACAATACAATGCAAAGTCCATACAAATCCATTCAATGAACCATCCTGTGCATTTCATGATTTTGGATGAACACACATTGTTACACCCTTAAAATATTTACATACATACATAAAACTCCCCCACATGTATTTCCATCACTGGCTGTAGGAAAGCAGGGTAGTGGTATCACAGTAAGAAAATCCCCTACACAACGCACACACATTATATAGAAAAATATTTTGCAGAAAACAAAATACAGCATTTATCAAATAGTTTATCAGATCAACAGTGTGACATGCTTTTATTTTACTTTTCATTTGTTTGTTAATCCTTGCTTTCCTGTGCGAGTGCTTTCAAATACAAATTAGAAGCCATAATCGAGTAAATATTGTCACCCTTGGAACACCAGGGAGGCGCCTTAATAGATAATAGATGTTAATTTTTCTCTCTGCTTTTCTCTAACTGTCTCTCTCTCCCCCCTTCACTAACTGTCTCTCTCTTTCTCCCTCTCTATCTGTCTCTCTCTCCCCCCTTCACTAACTGTCTCTCTCTCTCCCCTTCACTAACTGTCTCTCTCTTTCTCCCTCTCTATCTGTCTCTCTCTCCCCCCTTCACTAACTGTCTCTCTCTCTCCCCTTCACTAACTGTCTCTCTTCCCTTCTCTGTCTTTCTCCCTTTCTCTAACTGTCTCTCTCTCTCTTTCTCTAAATATATCTCCCTTTTGTTTTTTTAGGGCTGGTTGATCCCATGCTGCTGAGACAGCAGAGAGGCAGCAGAGAGGCAGGAACCCAGCAGAGAGGCAGGAACCCAGCAGAGAGGCAGCAGAGAGGCAGGAACCCAGCAGAGAGGCAGCAGAGAGGCAGGAACCCAGCAGAGAGGCAGGAACCCAGCAGAGAGGCAGCAGAGAGGCAGGAACCCAGCCCAGCAGAGGCAGGAACCCAGCAGAGAGGCAGGAACCCAGCAGAGAGGCAGCAGAGAGGCAGGAACCCAGCAGAGAGGCAGCAGAGAGGCAGGAACCCAGCAGAGAGGCAGCAGAGAGGCAGGAACCCAGCAGAGAGGCAGCAGAGAGGCAGGAACCCAGCAGAGAGGCAGGAACCCAGCAGAGAGGCAGCAGAGAGGCAGGAACCCAGCAGAGAGGCAGGAACCCAGCAGAGAGGCAGCAGAGAGGCAGGAACCCAGCAGAGAGGCAGCAGAGAGGCAGGAACCCAGCAGAGAGGCAGGAACCCAGCAGAGAGGCAGCAGAGAGGCAGGAACCCAGCAGAGAGGCAGCAGAGAGGCAGGAACCCAGCAGAGAGGCAGCAGAGAGGCAGGAACCCCAGAGAGGCAGCAGAGGCAGGAACCCAGCAGAGAGGCAGGAACCCAGCAGAGAGGCAGCAGAGAGGCAGGAACCCAGCAGAGAGGCAGCAGAGAGGCAGGAACCCAGCAGAGGCAGGAACCCAGCAGAGAGGCAGCAGAGAGGCAGGAACCCAGCAGTGGATTTGCTGAGAGTGTGCAGGAGGTGGCAGGCCTCACACACTGTTTGGGCCATGATTAGCCCTAATCACCCAAGAACAAACTGATTATTAGCTCGAAGCCACTTGACAGTCTTCAGGGAATCTGCTCTGTCTCTGTCTCTCTCTCTCTTTCTCTCTACCCCCACCTCATCCCATTTTGTCTCTTCTCTGTCTTTCTTTCTCTCTCTTGTCTTCCCTGATTAGAGGAGTTGGGTACTCCACGTATTTCTATACGTGAGCATTGGTTCTGTGGGAACGTCGGGGCCTCTCACAGTGCCAGTGTGCCTCTTCTCCTGCCACCTCCTCTTAATCATTGGAGCAACATCACCCCTGATTGCAGCCAGAGTCTGATTGCTAGTGTCTGCCGGTCTGACTCACAAACGCCATTCTGAACATGACCCCCCAACCACCCCCCCCCCCCCATCCAATGTCTCGTGGCTAACCGGTTTGGCAGTTGCTGTCATATTTGAAAGGGAAAAGACAGAAAGGCAAATGTTTCTTATTTGCATTTATTACATTTTAAGCCTTTTTTTTTTTTTTTGCTTTTCACTAAAAGAAAAGCGATCGTTCAAAAGGAAGGGAAACACCAGCTGTGAATAGCCTGGCCCCATAAAGCACAACTGACCATGTTTAGAGCATCTACTTTTTGAAAGTCTCATAGATGAGGTGTGCAGAGGCAGAGGAGGCAGAAGAGGTCAGGAAGAAGATGGATCAGCGGCCATTGATCTACTCCACGTTGTGGGTTGCATTTTGCTGAGAGCCTTGCAGTGCAGTTACATGTCCTACACGGCGTCGAGTGATTTATCAAGCCTTCGCAGGCGGCTAGCTGCTAGGGGTCCAAAGAGCACAGTTGCTGTGGTGATTAATTAGGTGCTTGGAGTAGCCATGTAGTGCACAGGAAAGTGCCGAGGATGGCGTGAGCAGTCAATGCACACATGAAGGGAAATGTTATGAAGGCAAATGTTTGCTAATTTACCTCTTTGAATTTTTTTGTCTGGTATTGTTTTGGCATTTGTACATAGTCCATTTAGCTCTGGGTTTGACTAAAATGAGCGAGTCTGCGTCGTTATATATTAATTTGGGCTTTACTTTATTGCACAATTCAAAAGTTGTTTATTTTCACTGGAACTAATCGGAACTAATTTGAATATTTAATTAAGTTGAGATGTTTGACTATTTACATACTGAAGGAGTCAGAGAGGGAATCCAAACACTAAACCCAGATCATTAAATCTGTCCCCCAAGTAGGTGGTTCAACACACACCTATTTTTCTAATTAGAGAGGTGGTTGAAGAAAATTAAATCTCAATCTTGTAAAGGTTAAATTTGATTCTCTGTTTGGCAGCAAAATGAGAAGAGAGAGCAGATCCCAAAGTGGTCTTTCATTACCAAGAAGTCTGACGTACAGATGAGTCAAGTCACAAAGTTTAATCAGAATGACTTCCCCAAGCTAATATTCTCTCAGTCAGAAGAGCATTAATACTCAATTACCAAGCACAAGAAATGATCAAACCAGAAATGCCTGATCTGACATCTGATATGACTACACTGTAGCTATTCAATTGAATGAATTAATTAAAATCACAATAAAACAGATTGAACCTGCACTGTATATGTAATGTATATGTGATGAAGGTAAACAACAAGCATATTTAAACTGGTATTAATGAACAAAAGCTTGGTGGATGTTAGTAGATGTATGCAGTAACATACATGCTAATAACAAGTCTTATAAGAAAAATGTCAAATTTATTCTTCTGGTAAGAGGAAAACGAAGAGTCTTATGTTGACTTTTAGAGAGTTGTTTTGTAGATTCTGTTGATGTGTTTATTCACTTAATTTAAAACCCAAATGTTTTTATATAAGTTAAAATACTTAGTGTTAAAAGCCATCCCTTTCACATTTCTTATTTTCCAGTTTTAGTTTTATCATCTATACATTTTCCTTGATATGATCTGTAAAGCAAACTTCAGCTTCAGAAAGGTGCTATATACATACAACATCTTCTTGTTTTGTGACTGTCATATTGACATAAGTTTAATAACTTTTCATGCCAACCCGTTAAGTGCGAAATTATGAATTTTATCTCCCTTATAAAACTTTCATGTCCTATACAATAGTGTGAAAATACAATAATAAGAAGATTATCCATTATTTTACTTAGGATGGAGTGGGAAAAGGAGAGTGAGAGGAGGAGAAATAAGAGAGAGAGAACAGCACTTATTACAGTTGAGATTGTGCCAAGGTTTCACGTCTTAAAACTTTAGGTCATCATTCAAAATGTAAATGTCATGTAATGCATCAAAACCTTTACGCATATTATCAAATGCATCATCAAATACGCACTATAAACAGGTTTCCGAATACTAAGATGACTTTGTTTCTCTTGTGAACGCTTGCACTCAGGTTACAGGTTTTCAATTATAGCTGCTTCAATTATTGTGTTTTTAAAAAGTTTAAGTCTGAGACAAGCTGTTGAGAGCGTCAGACAGATCCTCTGCAGGCATGAGGCAAACCGGCGTAAAGAAAAGCCATCACACTGCTGAACCGCATTTTGGTATTTCATTGCTTATTGTTTGTTAAGGCAGCAGTGGGATTTCCTGTGTTCAGGACAAGCTTTGTCATATTTTAGTCACGGAAGATTCCTTCTGCCTGCATTTCCTCCGTAGAGAAGCCTGATCAGGGGATCAGAGTGAGAGTGAGTGGGAAGAGAAAATATACAGACTCCCTGGGTCGCCACCAACTGCTACGTCTCTGTGCATAACCTGATTATCAACAGACACTGGTACTAACAATTTCAAATATTGGCATCCCCAAACACACAGCTAGGCACCGCAGGCTCCTACTGGGGGAGTTGTGTTTCCTGGATACTAATTTGCACCCTTCCGTCATCCACAAATAATACAACATTTAAGATTGCATAATAATTTTATAATAATTTATAAAGAAGAAATCTGTTAATTTTGCATTTGTCATCAATTACTCCACTGCTCACTTTTCCATATTTCATTATACATTATACAGTATTTATAAAATGTCATCTAATTTATGACCTAATACAGTTTATTCAATCATAATATTTTAATTAAACAGGATGTTACTTTGTGTAACCCAATCTCTTGACTAAGATGCTGGAACAACCTTTCACTAGCTGAGATTACATTTGTAGGACCACTGTTTCTTACTCTATTATTTGGGAATTAAGTTCATGAATCATCAGCTTCAGTCTATTAATGGAGAGGCATTTTAATGAAGATACTTTGGCTCGAAAGGCACGACAGGAAATGAAAAATTCCCGTCATCTGATTAATTGTGTTTATGCTCGCCAAAGCCATGGCAGCTCAGGGGAGGAAATGAGGCACAGGAAGTGGGCTTGAAGAGAGACGGCCCCAGAGCATGTTGGGTTCACAGTGATAGCAGGTGACCCTGAGCATAAAAGGATGAGCTTGGTGCATTCATTTAAAACATGCAAGAGATTAAAATGCATTACGCTCCAAGTTGCCGTTGATTTCTGTCTGCAGGCAACTAATTTTTTTGTTTGTTTTTGTTTTTTTTACATAATTAACACATTGAAAAGCACACACTACAATTACGCCGAAAACTAAACAAATAAAGCTTGCTTTGTGTAAATAGATTATTATTGCATTCTGCTGTCATGTGAATGTGAAGAAATCTCGAATGTGGACTTAAGTCCTGGAACATTTAAAAATTGCTTACATTTTTTGGACACAGAAATATGTTGAGAGCTATGTGCCAAAGTTAGGTGGACAAGTCCACGGCAATCACAGTGCTTCCATCGTGAAATGCACTTGCCACGCTTGTAAATTGCCCTTTTGCTTCTATGCACGAGGCATTGTTAATTTTATAGGTTTATTCTAATGAATTCTAGACAATGTAGACATATTCTTTCTATTGGTTTTGTCCATGCGTCTTGCCATTAAAGGGAATCTGAATACAAAACACCAAACCATTTTTGGTATTAAATATTGTAGTAAAGCACACAAACTCTACAAAGTACACATTGTTTTTGCTTTCCCCATCTTGTCTCAGTAAACATCCAGTCACAACTAGCTATAACCTGCTTAAAGTCAATGGTTCCGTACAAAATGCCGTGTTTTCCTCCTATACATTACACCAATGCAGTATGCCATAAAGCATAGTATGTCCGAATACATGGTATGCATTAAACAGTAAGCGAAAAGTACCCGGATGGCTTGCTGAAGTATGCGATTGCGGCACACTGTCCTATCCCATGATTCAGCTGGAGCATTTAACTATGATCATGTGACGTAGTATGTCCGAGGTTGTATGCATACTGCCCAGTCGCCTACTGAAAGAACGTACTGCTTTGACGGTTGAGCAGAACGTACTGCATTGAAATCTAGTGCGTACTGCTTAAGTATGCCATTTCGGATTGAACCTCTGCCTTCACGTTTGTGTGTATTATTAAAGCTACAGTCGGTAAGAGTGAGAACTGAGAAGAGCGTGGACCTGTCTGCCAGGCCCCTCCCCCTCCCATCAGCCCCGCTTCCAAAGCCCCTTCCTCGCAGACGAAGCTGCTGTACACCTTGTCAAATGTCAACATTGCTGGCCATCAAATAAGCAGAAATACATATTTTAGATGTGAAGCAATATCTATTCGGTTAAAGAACTAGCACTCCCTTATTTCAGGTATTTGTTTGATAACAGAAACTGTCATGAATACGCCTATATAAGCGGTAAACCATAACAGATAACAGGAGAAACACCAAACCGATATTCACTTCACAAAAAAAGATTTTCAGCAACTTCCAAATAAAACAAAGATAACCGGTAGCTTAACTGCAACGTCATAGAAAATGAGAAATGGTATACGGAGTTTTATTACGTTAGCTTTGTGTATTTAAAAAAACTGAATTAAAGACTAAAATCAAGCAGGATAATTAGCCAGCTACCTGTCTGCTTCGGTTTGGAATCTTTTCTCGCCCCGTAGCCATGTTAGCTCTTTAGACGTCTGAAAAGCCGCTCCGAAGTTTATCCTTGTGTTATCTCAGGGTCTGTCTAATTCTTCGCAAAAGCATGTTTTTTCTTCATTTGTCATCTGCTGTTTAATTTGTCGCTTAAGCTGAGGTCGGCGAAGGAGACACGGGCCTTTGTTTCACAGACGGAGGTTGTTTATCCGTTATTGCTTTTGCAAAGTTTCTCAAGCAGCTCACATATTGTGCTTGACCGACTAAATCTCAAACGTGGACTTAAGTCCTGGAACATCACATATTTATTTGTCACAGAAAGATGTTAAGAGCTGTGTGCCAAAGTTAACGGCAACCCCACTGTAATCACTGCGACTCCATAGTGGAATGTACCTGCCATACTTGTCAACTACCCTAGGTAGTGCTTCTATACTATACGCATGCGCATGGCTGGTGGTTCGTAGACATGAATTTATAACAGCTCTGTATATTCATTTTTTCAATTGCATTGCGTTGGTATCGTTATTGGTTTTATACTATATACAGAATGATATACATGATATAATATATATATATATATATATATATATATATATATATATATATATATATATATATATATATATATATATATATATATATATATATATGATTTACATTATTTCAAGACACAAAGCTGAGGAGGGGTGGAGTTGTGGGGATTGAGGGGGATTCATGGGTTACTGTGTGCAGCAGATATTTTGGGTCAGGTAGATCGCTAGCTACCTAGCTATGAACTAACTTGATCTTTGTTTGCAGATTATTTGGTAAATGACAAAATTAAATTGCTTCCTCACTCATAAGGCACTTTGAGGCTAACGTTGATTTAATTAAGATACATAACAAAGAGGATATTGCTAATAGCACAAATGGGCAGCCTAATAGGTTAAAGACGATCCTTTTTTATCACAATAGTGTTACCTATGTAGCTTCAGAACGATTTTTGGATAGAAAAGGAACACTGGGTGAGCCAAACTTAGGTTTTCTATGTATCTAGCCTTTTCTACGGTCAAAAGAGTACTAAAATAGGTTGGTCGTGACATTTTATATAAAGCTGTTTCAAGACATTGTCTCATGCAATTTTCCATTCCCTTCACGAAAATGTTTCCCTCACAAGGGACGTGTTTTTCTTGTATTAGCAGGACTAGATGAAGCCAGAAGAGTCAGATTTTCGTAAGATTATCTGGGTGATGTACTACTTTGTGGATATGAATGTTTTAGGAAATATAACAATAAGTTTTTTATTATGTAATGCAAGTTTACTTCTGGTTAAAAAAAAAGAATTAGCCTGCTATCTGTTATAGTTGAAGTTTTAAAAATGATTGCAAACTTTAATACGTAGACACGAACGCATTATAGATGTTCTATCTTGTGGAATTGGAGTGACTTCAGTATCCAAGAAGATTCTCTAGCCTTGTCCTAGTTCCTGTCATGAGCACTAAGTCCTCCTTGAAGCATACATTATGAAGTTGTCGAACCATGTAAAAAAGTGTGTGTTAAAGAGGGTTGTGAGCAGAACTGGGTCACCCTTCACCACACGTCCTTTTATACTGCCGCCGAACGTGATTTACAGTATTTTCCCACCTTGTTGGGTTTAACAGTTTTCGCTGTGTCCCTATAACGACACCGATAAATTGGACGAATTTGATTGTGAGTGCCTTTCTTCAGTTATGCTGACTGTACATCTGCCCAGCTTTTATTTTTAACCTTGGAATTAGCCTGTAGGAAAAACAGGCTAATGCTCCACACTTAAAGCCAAAACACCACATAATGCGTTTTTTGCTATATACATTACCGAAGATGTGAACCAGCTTAACTATCTTACATAAAGTGCATATACCGTGTCAATCAGATGGGAGAGGAACATAAAGAGGAAACAGTTGTTTATATAGAAATGTATGCATTTCACAACAATGTCCCTTTATCAATTATATGTTACATGTGGCTGATAAAAAACAGGCTTTCTGTGTAAACTGTCATAAGGAAAATCTAGCAAACCTCACTGCCTGACTGAAGGGGGCACTCTTGAGCATCCATGTTGGGAAAAGCCCCACAACCTTCCCCACCTAAGCAGACACGAGCAAACAAAGGGGACGAGGGTGCAAATGCTAACTGGCCAACTAGCTCTGTGCTTCCTCCCTGCTGCAGTGATCCTCTCTCATGGACTTTGGTTCATTCTCCTACCTCATGAAACAGCACAAGGCCAGTTCCTTAGCCCTTTGCTCTGGTGATACAGTGTCCACTGCATATACACTAGTCTCCCGCAATCACCTTGCCTTAAGATCCAGTTAACAGCATCACACCTGGGGGAAGCAGCTGGACACGCCACACTTTTAGCTAAAATGGTTTGAAATGTGTGGGGCTGTGATAATTACATTTTCTCACTAATGTTTAGATGCAGCAGACTCTGGTCACTCTATTCTGTATGTATGCGTGTGTGTGCGCACATGTGTGTGTGTGTGTGTGTGTGTGTGTGTGTGTGTGTGACCAACTGACTGCTCTTTGTGTCATTCAGGCCAGTTCACCTGTATGCTGAAGCACTCTGGAGGATGATATGCAGACCATGGTAGATTTTTTTTCTGTACAGTTATCTTTTCTCTAGCGTTATCTATTCATTTTCAAAGACACCACTTTTCAGCAATAATTCTGCTTATCTACACACTGTGCTGCAGTGAGATAAATACAATTTAGGTGTGGTTTAAAAATGTGCTTAATTTACTATCAGAATTCAGAGAGATGGCATCAAAGATTACTGCAGTTCATTAGCTCTGTTTAGTTTAATATTTTGCAGTAAGGGTATAATAAATAGCATTAGTTAGCACAGAACATAAGCAGAAGGACATTACCTCTATTGTTTTAACCAACCACTCATTATCATCATCATTATTAGCAGTAGAAGTTGTAGCAGTAGCAGCACTAGCACTGGTGCTACTAGTACTAGCAATAGTAGGAGACGTTGTGCATTAGTAGTAGCACTAGTACTAATAATAGGAGACATTGTGCATTAGTAGTAGCACTAGTACTAATAATAGGAGACGTGCATTAGTAGTAGCACTAGTACTAATAGTAGGAGACGTGCATTAGTAGTAGCACTAGTACTAATAGTAGGAGACGTGCATTAGTAGTAGCACTAGTACTAATAATAGGAGACATTGTGCATTAGTAGTAGCACTAGTACTAATAATAGGAGACGTGCATTAGTAGTAGCACTAGTACTAATAGTAGGAGACGTGCATTAGTAGTAGTAGTAGCACAAGTACTAATAATAGGAGACGTGCATTAGTAGTAGCACTAGTACTAATAATAGGAGACGTGCATTAGTAGTAGCACTAGTACTAATAATAGGAGACGTGCATTAGTAGTAGCACTAGTACTAGTAGGAGAAGCTGTGCATTTGTAGTAGCACTAGTATTAATAGTACAAGACGTTAGTGCATTAGTAGTAGGACTAGTAGCATTAGCAGCATTAGCAGCAGCAGTAGTACAGTAATACTATACTACCACTGTATGTTGGTAATGTTGTAGTAGTCCTCCTGTGTAAACTACCCAGACATGGTATGAAAACATTTTCAGTCATTTTGTCTTTTCAGCACTCACTAGTGTTATTAGCGTATCTACGATATATATGTAGGTCCTGACCTTGTCCGTGTCTGACTTTAATGGCACCGGTTTCCTGCCAGTTATATTCATTTTCCAGAAATGTAAATTTCCAGCAAACCATCCTATAACTGGAGACTCTAGGGGGAGTTAATGAACCTTTGTAATTACAACTGCTATAAGCATGAAGCAGACTGACTGGGGCAGCTGCTACGCACAGGATCCTCTTTCCAAAGAGGCCATGTAGGGAAAAGCAAAGCAGATAAAATGTTTTCATTATGCAAAAGTGTCTCCTTTGGGGACAAATAGGTAGAAAGGCATTATATCGTTATCTGCTGAAAAATGAAGCAGTAATGTCATTAGGATGCTGGCAATGGAGAAACATTTTAATAGACTAATGTTCTCACTTCTGCATTTCATTGGATTTTAATGTCTGCCAGCAACTGCAATAATGTAGTCTGCCCCTAAAGTAAAATCAGTAGTATTTCAAACATCAAAACAGAAACAAATGACATAACACTGGTTCGTAGGCATCTAGGAGCTTCTGTTTTTAGCTTGGTAAATTTAGAAGCCTTTTAATGGCAGGTATTTCACTGTGCACTGGGGACATTTGGTGCACTTATCTCAATGATCTCATGAGCTGACAGGCACTCGGCAGAATATAAACTATCGCAGTGCACTGTAGTCTGATTAAACAGTGGTAAGAGCATCCAAAATGAGACTGTGTGTGGATAACTGGATAAATGATGGAGACCTTATGGCGTTCATGATGAGTCGCAGATGTTGAAACTCGAATCCAGGAAAAATACTGGGGGAATCTCCAGAAACAATCATAATTTCATTTTACCAAGTCCTGTGATTACATTAACTTGATTTCTGTCACAATTACAGGCCATGATACAACCAAGAGTGTTTCTAGATGAGGGATTTTGTTGTAGCGTAAGAGTCTAAAGTTTTTCCCCATTCCTCACTCTGTTTGTTCCTCACTCCCATTCCTATCTCTCGGCCATACAACTTTTTTGTTTGCTTGCTCATTTGCATAGTCCACAGCTTCCAGATCGAGCCCAGGATGCATGCTGAGTGTGTCTGTAAGGGCCCTGCCTGGATATCCAATCAGTTTTAGTTTGTGTGCTTTACTTACCTTCAACTGCTTTGTTGAAATGTACTTAGTATTGACTTCTCTTTGGTGAATGAAAGAGGGACATACAGAAAGAGAGAGGGACATAAAGAAAGAAAATAAGGAGAGGGAGAGGAAGAGAGTGAGAAATTATGAGAGAAACAGAGAGAGAGGAGAAAGAACCTTTGACAGGATGTCATAGTACAGTGTCTTTGCTCGGTGGCTGCTCCCTATTGATGCTAATTACAGGTGACAGGGATAAGTACAAGGCTTTACACATGATAACGATGACTCTAGAGGAAGTTCTTCACGGTCCCCCTTTCAGCCATGCTGACAGCAGCCATTATGCACGCTGGGACTTTGTCAGGAGTTCACTGATGAAGCTGGCCACCCGGAGAACAACCTAAGAAAAAGTACCATCCTTCAGGAATGGTCCAGGGACAAAAGGGTATTCCTGAAGTAGAGCAATCAGTGGAAAAGGAGCCAGTTGGTGGAACACGAGGGTAGACACTACACTGATCTCTGTAGCACACCCAGACAAAACCAGTGAGGATACAAAAAGCCCCTCCCACCAAAATACTGCTTGCTGTTGTACACCCACACACTGCCAGCGAGAATACACAGAGAAGCCCCTCCCCCCAAAAAGGAAACAACAGGTCACGCTGACCCAGGTCACGTCAAAAGTGAATGTGGAAATTCGATTTACTGCATGCATATTTGAAGCCGCCGTTGACAGCGTGGAGCTTCTATGGAGATGATTCATGACTCCATCTCTGGGGTGGGATGAATGAGCGTGTGGAGGCTGGCCCTCTGGTGACACCAGCGCCTGATGAGGAGAGGCTGATACAAGCGTCGTGATGAGCCTGTCATGGCAGGAGAGCGGAGGGTGCCTATTAATTCAGCATTTGATAAATATCTGTCTACATGGTCTCACTATGCTACATTCAGTCTCCCTCATCACACGGCAAGAGCGCTGATGGATGAAGGCCTCATTCCCAAGTGGCTTATTTAAGCTGTAGGTCTGTCTCCTTTTCTCTCAGACTCGGCTGTCCTGACCACCCACCCCCCCCACCCCTCCCCCGTGCCTGTGATCTGGAGGAGGTCTCACCGTATCCCTTCAGTTTTACCCTGTTCCTTTCCCCCTCATTTCTGCACTCTCGATCCTCCTTGGCAAAGCTAGGCTCAGATCCGTCTGTTATCCCGCCATTTGGCCCGCACACTGCGTGAACTTAGACAGCCTGAGGTGCAGCTTTCACACAACACTTTGCAATCCTTAATTGAAATATTGATAGGATGTCAGAGTACAAAGTGAATATGTCTTTATGCAACAATATCTTTAACTTTCAGAATGTGTACTTTCCTATGTAAAACTAAAATTAAAACTAAACAAAAATGAACATGAACATAAAATGAAACAAAAAGGGGCCAAGCCAGATGAAAAATAACCAATGATTTCTTGCTCATTATGGAAAGAGCTCAACTTCTTACAGTTTTTGATGCCACAAGTAACACCAAGAACTGAAAAATCCATGTTTTTCTCTTTGTGATTCTTAGGATGGAGACCTGCTCCATGCCCAAAAAGCGAACTCGGAGAACAGGGAACAGTAAGACCTATTTGCATTTATAGGGTTTGCACAACACCTGGCTCTAATAAGCCTCTCATGCACTCACATTCTTTTGTTTGTATTTGCGTATAATGGTGAAATTAGTTCCTGTCCATCAAACACAATGAAGCTGTCACAACCAATGAAGTAGTCCATTTGTTTGTGGACAAACTTGCATGCTGCATTCTGCAACAACACCAGAGGAAAAGAGGACAGACCACAGATCAATATACATTGGACACACTCCAGTTCTTGCCTCGCAAGTTGATTTGAGCAGTGTTTGCAAAATTCACCGAAGAGAAAAAAAATCAAAACAGAAAAAAAAGTGCTTACAGAGTGATGTCAATAATTTCAAGCTGACTGAAAGACATCCAGAAGGATATCCAAGTGCCACCGCGTTTTCACATCCCGTCTAAAAATGTCAATAGTGCTGTTCAGTGTAAAGATGAAGTGCTACTGTGTTAATATATGTTGCAGCCTTAAAAAATTACGTCCTTCTCAATATCAAACAAATACTGTCTCTTTCTTTTTCTCTTTCACTCTCTGTCATTTCTTCATCTTCTGGGTTTAAGATTTAAGTTTAAGTTTCTCTGTGTATGTGTATGCACCTACCTCGCTTTTAAAAAACATTTATTTCTTTATTTTTTTTTTCCTGAACTGCTGACTTAAAATACAGAGCCTCCATCATTTCAATGAGAGTTTTTCTTCCCCCAGTCAAAAGACATCTAATTGCTAATCTATAATCCTTTTAATATGCTCTTGCCTTTTTTCGATTGATCCTCTGCCAGGCGGAACAGCGTGGCTGGGGACTACATTAATCCTGTTACAGGAGGCTTTGAGATGGCGCTGTGCAAATCCATGCAGCTCTTTCACTCTTGCCTCACAGTGTTAGCTCTATATAATGTACGTCTCAATACAAGACCTACATCTCATTGTTTAGAAATGATAACCCTGACTAAAAGCTGCAGGTTATTTCTTTGTGGTTTTTAGAAGACAGTGTATGTCTTTAACCATGCCTGATGGCAGTAAAGGTATATGAAACCTCTCTCTTTCTCTCTCTCTCTCTCTCTCTCTCTCATATTTGTTTGATTGCTTGAAAAGGGATGGGGGCTAACCATATGAACCATGAACTGACCTTTAACCCATCAAGTGGACTAATTTAATGCAGTGGTCTGGTCACAGTGGTCTGGTTGTGTCACCCCAAGAGGTGTTCCATTAAAAATTAATTATTGTAACTGCACATTTTGCCTTTATGTGCCTTGGCCCAATCGATATTTACATTTAAATAGGGCAGATACAGTATTATCTTGGTATCTATATATAGTTTTCTCAATCAATGTTAAACTTGTAGCTTGCAGTAGATTTTTATGAATGAACATTAAGAAAGCAAAGACGATGGGTGTTTTCTGACAGATCCAGTGAACAGCTTTTTCCATTACATATTTAAAAATACTAGGAGCATTTGTAACATTAATATAGAAAGTTACATGACATCAAAAAAAGGAAGACTTACCCCAATAATCCACAGCAAGCAAGCTGGTATCTTCCATATACTTTACATAAAACTAATAACTTAACATTGTGTGTTAACATAAAACTCTTAACATTGCGTGAGACTGTAGTGATTTTGCTCATTTATTAGTGCTTTAATTTGTCTGTGTTATTGAGTACATTTCTGTCTTCGAGCTTCATGAGTGAGTTTAGCCGGTCAGAATCATACGGTGAAGTGTTCACACATTTGCACACACAATCGGGCCCATTGAAAAGAGTGACTGTCAGGCAAAAATGACATGGCTCATTGCAGACAACACAATAGTGCCAATCCACACACTCTAATGTAGTCAAACCTTCTCTAAAGGCCTGATTCAAAATAGTGTAATTAAACATTTGGGGAGCAAACAGATTTTAAATAAGTGGGGCATGAAACTGGAACCATGATTTTATGTAATAGTTAGAATACACAAACTGTTTACAAGCATTTAAATCTTCATCTGGGTAAGCCAGATGTTTAACTGTCAATATTATAGGGTTAAAGCTGGTAACATTTTTACTAAACTGTTTTTGGACTGAATTTTACAAATTCAGCAAAGTATAAATTAGCAAAGAATAATTTAGTGAACCATAGAAATGTAACATCTCCTTTTGCTACCACAAGGAGGTGAAACGTTACAGTACTCATCCGAATAAATGAAACGTTAAATCTAAAGTTATATGGAACAAAGAACAAAAGATAAAACATAAGAGTGTGATGCATATTCATATGATGGTCTTACATAATTAAAAAGCAAAATATGCTATCAGTCATTACACCACACTCCCAGGGTGTGCACGTTCAGATACAATCTGCATTAATTAAAATGTTTTTGGGTTTTTTTTTGTGTGGTGTTATTAAAGTTTTAATAAGGACAATAAACACCTCTGTGAGAGGTATGTATTAGGTAGTACTGAGACTGGCCTCCAGGTCTCCCAAGGGAAGTTTAGTTTATTAAAAGTGAAGCTAACCTTTACTGCTCTGTCTTTTCTCACTTCTCAAGCAATTTATTTTAAATAGATTTTTGGAGAGAGGGCGGTCCTCAGTTGCTTAAGAGTTTAATTGTTTAAAGCTGGAGCAATAGCCCGCGGGACAGAATTTATAATGTGCATCCAAGCAAACAGCAGGGACGAGTGGACCACACGTCCTCCGTCATGGAACGAGATCGGAACCGGGACACCATGTGATGCGTCTGATGGAAGAACGCGATCGAGTGAACTGGAAGCTGTTC
Organism: Brachyhypopomus occidentalis; assembly: GCA_020368025.1. Lineage (NCBI taxonomy): Eukaryota > Metazoa > Chordata > Actinopteri > Gymnotiformes > Hypopomidae > Brachyhypopomus > Brachyhypopomus occidentalis. The sequence continues at coordinate 4,852,999 of JAGXOD010000072.1, forward strand.
GGTGCTGGGGAGTGTTGGAGAGAAAACTCTGACGAACGGAGCCTCAAATGAGATCCTGATGTGGGGTGTCTAATGTGCCGTGTTCACCAGTTCACTGGAGGAGAAGGAGATGGAGGGAGTACCGGAGAGGGGATGGTAATCGAGGTGCTTCACTAAAGGTTACTGCTCTTGCGCAGAGCTTGCCTCAACTGTTCCCTCACCCTCCCGCGCGAGAATCAAAGGGAAACGTAACATCTGAATGAGCTTCTCACAGGTCAAACTAATGACCTTCAGTGCGCTTTCAACCATGCAGGCATGTTTCCAGGAGGTGAGGCATCTGAACCAAGCAGTCAGGAACATTGGATATCTGGTACAGTTGTGTTGGGAATTGGGTTAGAGCTAAAACGTGGGCTGTATGGGAGTGGCCAGGGACTGGAGGGGAAAGCCATGGATTAAGGTATATGCACAAAAATGTGGCATTTAATGAGAGAGGGCAGGAACAGGGCAGAGACTCTAGAAGGTACAAAATGTCAGTTGTCATGCTTGAAAAGGAAAATTCAAAAGTGAGGAGCAAAGTGCGCGACAGAAAAGATTACCTTCCCCGTTGTGGCGTGAAACGCTGCTCAGACACTTCAGATTACGGCAGGAATCTTGATCGGAGCTGCGGCGAACTTTGAGGAAGGGATGAGCAGCCGCTTTAGAAGCAGCTGTAATGGTATGATGGTGCAGTCACTAAGATTCAGGAGTGATTAATGAAAACTAATTTTTCATGGCAATTAAAATGATTAAACCCGAAGGGCCTTTTTTAGCTGTTGCTGTGAATTGCTCCAGGAACAAGGCGGCAACAAAACTGAGAAGCAAAATTGCATTAGTAGTGGAGGAGAACTGTATTAAAATGCAAATGTACAGCTGTTAATAGTTCTTCAAAAACCAATAATCCCCCACAGTCAGTCATGTGTCAAAATGGTTAATGGAAAAATATCCCAGAGGCATGCAAGGTCCTATTTCCATTCCGCTTTTGATTAAAACAGAAATTCTGTGGAGGTAAAAGCAAGGGCCAAGAGTGGGGATGGGATATTGGCAGGGCTAGTTTAATACTGGACAAGGCACCAAAAGTCCATTGTTCAAACAGCTCCTGATTTTAAAGAAATCTCTCATCCTGTCTGTCAGCCTCTCACCCCCCCCCCCCCCCCCCCAATATGGGATAGACACTAACAAGGGTACGCACACTATTAAAGCTGATCTGGAGGTATTAAACACATTCATCACAGGGGTGTTTAGCAGGTAATCTGTGCTGAGTAACGTTCAAATGAAACACGTGATAGTCAGGCCCATAAATGAAGAGGAAACTGGTTTGGGACTGGGGAGCATCAAGCCGCAGCATAATTGAATAAATAGTCTGCTTGCTTATTCTGTCACTTAATTATGAGTCCGCTTCAGGGTGTGTTTGTGAGATTGAAATGTTCTGACCCACCAGAGGGGAGAAATGCAGCTTTTCTCTGACTCTTTCACAGGAGGGAGGCTGTTGATGGACCAGGCAAATTTATTGAACGCATTATTATTTCATGCTTTTCCTATTTGTAACACAGCGAGATTCCCATCTTGATATTAATTGATTGTGTATAATACGTTTTGATAACACAGATGAGATTCAACATTTTCATTGAAAGTCCTAACCATGAAAACTGAGCGTGTAATTGACAAGACAGCACAGTTGACAGGACAAAATGAGTGAGAGGACAACGTGGATGAGAGGACAATGTGGATGAGCGGACAAGGTGGATGACAGGACAACGTGGATGAGAGGACAATGTGGATGACAGGACAACGTGGATGAGTGGACAACGTGGATGAGTGGACAACGTGGATGAGAGGACAAGGTGGATGAGAGGACAATGTGGATGAGAGGACAACGTGGATGAGAGGACAATGTGGATGAGAGGACAACGTGGATGAGAGGACAATGTGGATGAGAGGACAATGTGGATGAGAGGACAGGGCAACAGCCATGATTCCTACTCATAGCTCAGCTCGAAGACATGCTAGACTAGATAAGTATTTGTCAAAATTCAAAACAAATGTTAACGATAAATGAATACCTAAAAGACAGAGCATATTGACTCCTTCCGGCACTAGCGCAGCATAGCATCTGTCTCAAATAGAGACTTTGAAATTTATGTTAAAGTTCAAAGTAAAAGATGCAAAAACATCAACCTAAAGACTCAATGCTAATTATTTTTGAAAGTTACCGTGGTAAAGAGATCTAAAACTTGTCTCCATACTATTTAAATCATAGTCTATAGTATATTAATATAGTATATATATAGTATATATAGTATATAGTGTATATACTACACTGCATGGTGAATGCATTTTTTGAATCTTGACAAACACTAACCTAACTGTACCAACACTGTACCTAAGACTGATTATAAAGTGAGCATTCAGGGCAAACTTCAGAAAGGTCTTGAGAATGCGCAGGCCCGTAGAAGCCCCCTGCGGACAGCCATCGTACACAGAACGCCGACGTCCTCTTTAATTACTGATAAGTTGCGAGCCAGCTAAACACAGTGGATTCCTCCCACCGGAGGCTCTAATCACTTTAAAGGGGACTGCTGATCCTAACTGCCGAGTCTGAGGATTCGCTGACAGGTGCCACTGTGGGCTCCCAGAACAGACGCCATTGGCCCACTGCTCACATTCTCCACACCCCCACCCCCACATTCTGTCTGGCAGTGAAATATGAGCCATCTGAGGGGGGCATAAATAAATAAATAAACAGAACCCTTGGTAGATTACAACAAACCTGTTCAGAGAGATGGAGGGTTGTTCTGGATGAAGGATGAAAAGTGGGGGGGAATCTTTAAAAAGACGTTGTGCTGGTCCTCGGCCTGCATATGCACAAATTCAGTATTACAACAAAAAGTGTGTCAATCCGGTGCTGCTGTGTGTATGTTAATTAGATTAAAATATGACTATTGCAACCATTATTATTCAATGAGATTGCCGTCTAAATGTCTTTATAATGAAGTTGATTTCTGGTAAGTCAACCTTAATAAAAAAAACAAAAAACAAAATAAAAAACGAATAAAACGTTCAGTATTTTATTCATATATATATATATATATATATATATATATATATATATATATATATGTGTGTGTGTGTGTGTATGCTGTATATATACACACACACACACACACACATACATACATACTTCTCCCCTCCCAACTTGCCCTGAAAGTAATTGTGATCATACAGGTGGTAAGTACTTATATATTTTTTGACAACTTTTACAGCCTCTGTACAAGAGCATAGGTTTCATGGAATTCACATCTACATCAGCAACATCATTTTCTTTGACTGAGAAACCAAGAACAAACATATATGGGATGGGGGAGAGATGGGGAAGGCGCGAGGATAGACAGTGGATGAGGGCATATACAGAAGCAGCTCCATCATGGTTGACTATGTACAATACAAACCATTCATATAAATTAAGCTCTAAGATATAGAATACATTACTGTGTATTATAATGGCAATGAAAAAGCCCTCCAACCACTGCTAGATCGTATTAACACTACAGGAGACAGTGAGGTTTGAACCATCCCGGATTGTTACAGTACTAGAACATAGTCAGAACAGCTGAGGAACAGCGTGGTTTATAACGTTCACTTTTTTTTATGTAGAAAACATGCCCCTAGTTCATGTGCAATAGAAATCACTTTCTCATCCACAAGTGTGTCATCGGACCTTTGGGTCATCCACAGCCAGGACTCTGGGCTCCAATACAGAGAATTCAGCAAAGTTTGGGGATGCTCAAAGACAGAGTGGTGAAACAAGGGAAATTTCATTTTGAAATTGTACAACTGATTGTTGTGGTGAACTATTGGCAGAAAATATAATGTCTTCGGTTCCATATATTGTTATTGGGTTTAAGAACCAAATAACAAACCAGTGTTTCATCATATATTAAATGTATATTAAGTAAATAAACATTTGTAGCACAGCATTTTGAAATGAAAATATAATTTCCAGAAAATGTTTTTTTCTGAAATTGTAGATATCAAATTTCAGTATGTTATCCCTAACTCTGTGATAACACAGTATATCAATATAATATTTAATTAAAACATAAAAATCTCAAATAGAAACAAATAAACTAATCTGAATTAGCCAAACATTAAATTAAAAGTACAGCAGAAGTTAACCTTGCCCTCAGAATGATCATTTTGTAACATTTGCACAAAAAAATTTATTTATTTGAAACATCTAAATAAACGTGGGCCACCTTAGGCATGTCTCAGATCATACAAGAAACACATATTTGTTGACGTGTGGGGAGAGAGCCCCATCTGCCCCTCAGCTGTCCTGCACCCAGAGCCATTGGAGGCAGTTTTCAGCCAGAGGGGAAGTAGGGAGTGTCGCTGTGGTAATTATAGTCTGGGCAGACTTTCTGCACCAGCTTGTAGTCGGTGCTGTAGAAGGAGATGTAGATGCAGATGACTTTGAAGGGCTTTGAGCAAAGCCAGGAGACGTGGCTTTGGGTCTGCTCCTGGAAGCACGTCTTGGACGGGTCGAAGTTACAGAGCATGTTCTTTGAGCCCTTCTCCACTTTTTCGTATTCGATGCGACAGTTGAAGGACTTGGAATCCTTGGCGTCAATGACAGACTGCTGTGCTGTCAAATCAAACTCCACAATCTTGGTGGGCGGGACCAGGCTGACGGACACGTTCCCCTGGCCCGTGGAGTTGTGCCGGAAGTAGACGCTGAAGGTGCCGTTGCCGTGGTCGACGATCTTGCCGGTGATGAGGAGGTTGAGCTTAACTGTCTTGATGTTAGAGTGGAAGTCTCCCCAGCCAAACATCTTCTTGAACTTGCCCGTCTTGACCATGGGCCGCCGCTTGGCGCGGGGTCGAGAGTCCTGCAGGTCGGTGGTGTTCCTCAGCCAATCCCAGAGGTCCTGCTCCGAGTAGGGCTCGGGCGTGTCATAGCGCAGGTCCAGCGCTGTGGCGTTCTCCTTCCCCTGCAGAGTCTGTGACAGCAGTCGACTGATGGACAAGTCCTTACTGCTCTCTGTCCATATGTGCTTTAAGGTCGACTTGGGGCTCCCTGACTTGAGTAACTCTGATTTCCCCGGGATGGAACCGTGAACACTTGAAACCTAAGAGAACAATAGGGAAAATATTGTTTATTGAGTTGCCTTGACTTCAACGAGCACCTTGACAAACGATATTAAACAGCTAAGCATTTAATTTAGCGCTGCATGCCAGGAGAAATTTTAGCAGATATTAATCTTCAATTCTAGTGATATTGACCTCCGCCAACTACTCGGGCATGTAAGTCTCTCCCACCCAAAAAAGACAGATCAAATGGATTTGGAGGGGAAAAGAGATAATCGATCCTAGCTGCAGGCTTCAATTTGGAAGAGTATTAGCTGACAGGAGCCATCTGGGAAATAGAACAGAGTGTGGCGAATGAGGGGGGGTGGGGGGGATTTTGGGGGGGCACATGGCGATCAGAGCCCGAGCAGCATCTTTGCGCGTCTCTTCCACTCCTCCACGCACCTTTCCTCACCCAGCGCTATGCAGTGGTGACGGGGCCATCTCTGGCAACCCAGACCCGATAATGGTGGCAGCTATTCAGTGAGTAAAGAGCAGGCTATTAACCAGCGAGTGCTCCTTGAATTGATGATGGATGAACCCCCGGGGTTCTCTACATTTAGTGCCAATGAGTGGAATTAGGTTCATACAGAGCACATGCGGGGCGCCGTGACATTGATTGCCTCATTTCTACTGTAAGATGTGACAGCAGATCCGTCTTGCTGAGGTTTTTGCATCTCCCGGGCTGCCCCCGGGATCGATAGATAGAAAATAAGGTTTCGTAACCAATCATGCTGACCCTTCGGACGGAACTGCCGCACAGCGCATGTCAGCGTGAGGGCTGGTAAACACTGGACAGAAGGGCGGGTCAGCCCAGCTCACCTAACAAGCTTACAGAGTAAAACAGAAGCAATTATTACCCAGCGTTAAGGCTGTTTGAAATTGCAAATTTTCAAGCGATTTAACCTATAAAACTCCAAATCGAGAGGCTGTTGGATAAAGGTCCGGTTCAAGTATTCAGTCTCAAAAGGAGCCACGTTTGAGCGATACATTAGAGCTGTATGTATAACTGATTAATCTGTAATACCACTCTGGAATACAGATCATCTGAGAGGTTCTTCTAGCATCTCTTTATGAAGACATAGTTCATTAAATACACTGCCCACCGCTCGTATTGATTAGAAGTTCTGGGACATGAGCTGAATATTTTTCTGAAGAAAAGAGTATTAAAAAAAGTAATAATAATGAAGATCAATTACTTTCCATCTCACCTGGGATAATGTGCTGGTCAGGCCCTGGCCTATGTTGAAAGAGGGTAATGATGTGTGTTTTATGGCCACTGAGTACATGCTTGGGAAGCATAATTAAAGACTTGAGTCAATTATTTATGGCTAATAACTGGAGGGAACTATACATTCACAGAGCGAGCGTCTTTGAAAGAGCAATTTTGCATCGAGTTCACTGCATAAGTGATGAGCGCCTGGACACTAGTAAATAGACCTTAACAAATGCAGCCTGGTGTGTGTGCCACAGCTTGCTTCGTTATTTCTAATGAAAAGACAGCAGACAGCAGAAAGGCCATTTTCCACTGCCTGATTCACACTGTTGTTTTTTTTTAATTCTGTGCCAGATGTCATGTAAGCTTGCGTTTTCTGCCTGATTCAATACCTGTAATTATTAATTAGCCACTAGATGAAACTATAATGTAAAAAGGGCCAACAATATGGTTTCTTTGTCAGCAGTAAAAAATTTTATGCATCGTGTGTCAAAACAATGAGGGCGTATCCCATCACACAATAGCCTATACAAGGAAAAAAAAAAAAAAAAAAAACACTTTTCCAATGAATGTTTTGCCTTAAATGTATCAGCTATGTAAATGCAGCTTCCGTCTGTGGCAGTGCTGGGCAGGGAGCCAGCCTGTCTGCTAGGGCTTCATGTAGAGCCAGATGCAGCATACACCTGAGGGGACAGTGCACCTGGTAAACACGGGCGGGGAAGAGCCGTGGCCGAGCCCCCGCACCTCAGCCGCTGACAGGCAGCCAGGCACGAGCAGCTGGGCTCCCTGGGGCGACCCCGACACCCCGCATCGGTGGGGCCGCGTGGGCACGCGTCCCGCCCGGCTCGCTGCCTCGGCCTGGGCAGTGGGGCCGGAGTAAACAGTCCGTTCTCCCAGGGCCTAGATTCTCCTTACAGAACCAGCACAAATTGGGCTGGCAGCTGGACCGGACAGAACGACTCGTTCTTCCCATTCCTGGTAATCAGGTATCGGTTTTCTTTCACGCCGTTAGACAGTTTGGTGCTTGTTTTTTAGATCATGCATTGGCGTATACGTGCGTGCTTTTCCCAGATTGTCTGCGAGGTCCTGGCAAGGCCAGACGTTCACACAGAGCATCATGATCCCGAACGAGATCACCAGTGTCGCCTTACAGCAAGGGTTTAAAAAACTACCGCCACAGATACTGCGAGTATCACACGCTTGCTTAAAAAAAATGTAAAACACACTTCATCAACAGTAGCAGGCGAAGAGAAAGTCCAGTGAACATGGTCAACAGTACAGTGCTCGTAAGAGGAAGTACACACACGGTTTCCATGATTACGACTGAAGACGAATGCCACATGCAGGCAATATTTAGCAAGCACACAGACACATGAAGGGTTGTCGTACTCGGATTAGGGGACATAAATACTTCAAGACATTTTTAGTGACTCTGGCAGTTAAAGCTGCATCGATTACATTTCAGAATGTTTACATGCTGATTTTGCTAAATCAGTTTAGATCACATTGTTAATTGATTGTCATTAGAAACATATACCTGCACGGCTGCAACAAACCATTTTAAAAGCATAAATTAGAAGATATTTGTTTCGCATTAAAGTCGAACCAGATTCCAGTAATTAAAGTTAGTGGATTAAATGGAATAATTACATGAGCTAATTTCGAAAATGCAATTATGCTATTGCCACACATTTGTGTTTCCATCTAAGTATTAATTTCCACTAATCAAGGTATTAATATGCATCAATAAGTCAATTAGAGTTTTAGCTGGCATTTACGCTCCACCTCGAGTTCTCACTGCCGTTATTTCAGCTTTATCTTTGTAGGCATTTTGCTCACTTGCTGATGTTCAGAATGGCCATTCAAATCATAAAAAACATACTTAGGATAAAATCTTCATTTGACATGGAAAGCCTACTAGAAAAGTGTCATCATAAAAAATCATAAAAGATTAAAATACATCATTTGAACGTACAGTTACATTCTAAGAAAATGAAACGAAACACATGCAGACTTGGTAGGATGCTATACAGAACATTTAGAGTGGCAGTCTTGTACAATGCAGCCTCTCTGTTTCCTGTTAGGGAGCTTGTTTTCACCAGCAGTCACAGTGGTCAACAGTGCTGCATGTTGCAAGGACAAGAAGTTGTACCCTACAGGGATATATATGCAAGTTCTGTTCATGTAAGCATATGCACATCCAGTCAAGCTCAGTGCAAAAGTGTTGGATGGAATATAAATGAGATGGTGATTAATTAGCATCTTCTCAGCCAATCACATTACTTGACTCATACCAGCTATGAGGACCACAAGGGCACACAACGAAACCAGCACATCTGTCTTATGATATTTCACGCAGCTCTGAAAACACAGTGGAGCATGTGCTTTGAGTCTTATGGGGTTCACACATCCCTTCTCCTCTCCCCCTACTTATATACATCGCAAAAGGGTTAGTTATGACTTAATGGATGTAGCATTTAATTAAATAGGCTGTTAATCTATGTCAAGTTAGTAGCATATTTTGTTACATCTTATAGCCAAATACTGCCATGCCATGTTGTAACTACTGATATGACAGATATCGTTCTCTGACATAATGTTATTGTGCACACTGTCAGAACACAGTTTGCTTACTGGTGCATTCAACAAATGATTGTTCTGCGACACAAAGATATCAATATGTTGCGGTGCTGAATGTCTCTGTGCACCCCTCAGTAAAGTCCATGCACGTTGAGGAGAGATGCAGAAGCAAAGAGCCTACGGGCAGATGAAGTTTAAGGGCAGATGAAGGTTAAGGGCAGATGAAGGTCGACTAATAAAGGCCATTGTGCTCGCAGCGTCTCCAGTGCTGCGTGCGCCTAGACTACCTCTAGCAAGCGACCCTGTGCTAGCGAGCGACCCTGTGCTAGCGAGCGACCCTGAGCTAGCGAGCGACCCTGTGCTAGCGAGCGACCCTGTGCTAGCGAGCGACCCTGTGCTAGCGAGCGACCCTGTGCTAGCGAGCGACCCTGTGCTAGCGAGCGACCCTGTGCTTGCTCACGGTCGCTCACCTTTCCACCTCCCGTTTCGCCGCTGCCGTTTCCACCTCCCGTTTCGCCGCTGCCGTTTACGTGCGGACAAAACCTCTGTGTCTGAAATAATGGGCTGTCAGCTCTACCAGCCAAGCTCCTCCCCCCCTCAACATGTACCACAGCACCGGGAGGAGAGAGGAGAAGGGCAGACCGTCCCCCCCTCTCAGAGGCGCACCTCCTCCCGACAGACCCACTCTAACCCAGACTCCCCGCGCTGTGCTTAGTCTGAGAAAAAGCAAAAAAAAAAAGGGGGAGAAGAGAGGAGAAAAATGAAAATGGAGCCCAGTTCAGCCCACTAGTGCTAACGAAGCACAGTGCAGGCCCTGCCGGCGGTGTGCAGAGGCATGGCACGCCGGCCAATTAGCAGCCGAAGGAGGCGTGTGTGTGCAGGTGGAGTGGCAGGAGCGGGCTGCACCAGGCCCAGTGGACATCTGCTACGCAGCACTGGGATATCACGCTGTAGCCATACACTAGAACTGCTTAATGGCCTTGGAAGGAGGCTGTTAGGCGCACCATTAAAGCAAGCTCTTTGTCCCCCAGAAATAAATAAATAAAAATGAGTACACGTGTGTGTGAGTGTGTGTGTTGGGGGGGGTTGTGACAAGTAAACGCCTCAACCTAGTCAGAACACTAACGAGCCTTTGTTTGAAACTTGAACATTCGAGAGAAGACATCTTTCAATGGGTTTTCAACATTTTACGGCAAACGTGGGTTTTATCAACTACTCTTCAGCAGGCAGTGTGAAATAAGGACCAATTCTCTTCACTCTTAAAATTCTACAGTTTGTGTTGAACAAAGTGTGTTATAATTATTAAGGTTTACATAAGGCTTCCACAGCTCTGCACTCTGTATTGAGCTCATTATTACCACGACAATACGTATACGGCCTTAGTATGCAGGGAACATACTGATTCTCTGACATCTTCTCATTTCGATATCATTTTGTAAGACAAGAAAAATTACATCCAGTTTATTCCGTTTTATAAATGAAAGGTCTCCTTTCAGCCCATGTTAAGTTCCAACAGCACAGCTAGTTCACAGTGCATCACCACGACATTGTCCACGCTCTTTCTCCAAAACCTACTAAAACATGGACATCTACTATAAAACTGAACTGCGTGCAGGACCTAGTCAGTTATGCAGCAACATGCAAATTTCCCCTTGTGCGACGTCAGGCTCTCAGCGCAGATATGTGCTGGGGAAATCTCAAGACTAATGTGTCCTGAGGCCCCATAAATCAAAGCAGGCCTTCCTTTGTCAGCATCGCAGATGGCCCCGAGGCCCAATCACCCCAATTAAGAAGCAAGGAGGCGAACAAGCAGAGTGCATACGCAGCGAGAGGGAGAGAGAGAGAGGAACGCAGGGAGAGAGGGAGGGAGAGAGGGAGCGAGACAGCTACAGAGAGAGGGCACCTGTTTGCCTATCATATCCGGGCCTCTTCTGATCTGGGCCTTCGTCTGAGCCACTCCAGGGTGGAATTAATGATGGCAAACCAGGCCAGCGCAAGGCTGCTCACAGCTATTCGTGGCAGCCATCGCGCCACTCCTCTCCCTCTGAACTAATCTTTAGTGTCACACTTAATGAGATTTTGGGACGGAATAATAAAACGAACCCTGTGCGGCTCTTCTCAAAATTATTATTATTATTATTATTTTTTTACTTTATTTTTTTATGCTACATTTATTTTACCTTATTTTCAGACCCGGTGCCTTGTGTATCATTACAGTTCTATAGGCGCTAAATCACCGAAACGCTGTGAGATCTGTAGAACAAAGACAGGAAAAAGACAGGAGACAGGAAAAAGACAGAAGTGGAAACTGCCTTGTCTGTGAGACAACACAGAGCATCCACACATTTAAAGTGGCAACTGCCATAGCAGCAGCTTACACAGCTTCAGGTCATGAAGGCTGAAGGGTACCTTGGGTATCTGCTGTTTGATTTTTCCCGATATAATTTGCCGAAAATAATCTCCTCAGTGATCATGATGATCATGTATATATGTGCATATTAACACCTGGCCTTACTGATAGAATTGTATTAGAACTCTGACTGGAAACATCACCAACAGCATTTTAATGAATTGACCTACAATCTCATGAAATAATGATAAATACGAATAATCCAGGACAAAAATATAAAAAAATATTGCTTGACAGACATCAGCCTTTTGATAATGACAGTCTTGTCTGGTGGAATATTGGTGCTGGGTGTTTCTAAGGCTCCTGGAGAGGTTCAGGAGTCAGGTGAGGAGCGGAGTGTTCTCCGGGAAGACACACATTATAATGCACGATCCTCGTTCCAAATCAAATTAAGCCTGTAATCCAATAAACTGCCATTTCTGCTGCGAGTGACCCCACAGGACCTCATTTCAAATCCATGACAAGCTTTAATCAATATGATTTAGTGGTTGAGGACACAAATAACCTGAACAGGCAGACTGGGAACAGGGGTGTCCTGCTGAGTGCGTGCAGCTGTGTGCTACTGAACTGTCGGCGCTTTCTTACAGTCCTGCACTGATTTGTGGCCGTAATGCGACTCTGGCAACGGGAGGCAGACGGGAGAGAGGCAGGGAGGGAGGCAGAGGAGGGTAGAGTCTGGAGAACGGATAGAGACCGCTATCATGATAATGCCCTCCAGGGGCATTTAACTGAAAGTCAGTGATCGATATGCTCATGTTCAGCTGGGATGGCCATTGACAAGGGCTCTTACAGTTTACAGTGTCTGACAGTGTTGCTCCAATCTGCAGATGGAGGAAGGTCCTGGTTCAGCCCGGTTCTAAATCCATTCCAGGTTCATTTCATCCTCATTCTTCTTGACAGATAAACCAGCAGTAATCCAATCTGAAGCTGATATGCAGCTATGCTGATAGTGCATTGAGGTTTTATTTGTTCGTGTAAACAGTGCCAAAACAATACAATCACCAATGTTTGAACAAGATTCATAGAATTTTCTTTTTTTCTATTGTGGGATTAAACCTGAAATGAAGAGCAAACATACAGCTTTATTTCCTAGCTCAACACGATTCCCTTGTGTAGTTTATTTCTGCTGCAAGCCATTTGTGTTTGTTTATGTGCATGTGTGTTTGTGGGGGGGGGGTGTTTGTGACTGAGACTGATAAGGAGTGAGTGAGTTAAAAGAACAGACTGCATTCTCAAGACTAGAGAACATTTACCCCTTGAAAGGAAACAAGAACATGAAAACACATTAAATATAAACTCAAAAGAGCAAAAGTAAAAGTACAATCTGGAAAACTGTGAACTACAAAAGTGCCCATGATGAATATTACATCTGCTCAAAAATCGAACCTCTGCTCCACAATAAAATAAAAAAAAACGTCCCTAATGAAATTGAAGCAATGCAACGTGAGACAGTCAACCTTATCACTTCCCTCCAATTACACTTTGCTAAATTGCTTTCCATTCAAGTTGTGTGGTGTGTGTCTGCACCGGTTTAAACACACCCCTGAATGAGTTTCATGTTCAGGACAATGAAGCGCAGCTCTGGAGCCCCTGGAAACCGCACAGTCCGCAGAGCAGTGGGCAGATTTAATATAGCACAGGCCATCGCGCATACAGACTGCGTGACTGCCATAGAGGCTGAGCCATATTCATAAAGAACCTCAGCATGCGTGAGGATTGGGCCAGATCCTGAAGCCACTAAACTAATGCAATTTCCTGCCGAAGGGCTGAGACAGACAAACTCGAGAGAGGTTTTCCACAGAGATAAACCATGCCATGTTGGTGCCGTTGGAAGTAAGCACACTAAATCTGCTCATTTTCCCAAGGCCTTCCAGTGACAAGGGACTATATAAAGACAGTGCTACCCATCACGTCCACAGAACTGACCATTTATGCCACAGCCGAAATAAAAAAACCCAGTCCAACCCAGTGTGCGCTATAGCAGAACAATGAATAGCCCGATGAGCCTGGTAATAACACGACCTACGCTTGTGCATGTAAATGCACTTTAGGAGAAAACGTAATCGAGCCACTGTGCATTTCTTTTTGTCCACTGATGTTGGACGGATGTTTTTAGGTGGTTGACCAATCACATCACGGTAATGATGCTGACACCTGGAAAGACTCCAGCAACAAGGTTGTACTGGGTCTTCAGCAGCAGAGCCGACACTGCTATTCCATTAGCATATCAGTGTTACTGCTGTGTCTGAAATGTACACCACCCAAATACCATCTGGACAGAAACTGATTGGTAGAGGGCAGATGACAAAATATAAATTGTGCAATACAATCATGTCAGACACTGTACTATACACTATTTATAAGTTTGGCAAATGACCATATCTAATATCTAAACACTTCTCACATCTTGCCCTCTGGATTGTTCTCTTAAAGGCAATATCAGTAGACACAGCAAACCTACAGTATCTGAGAGTGGAAGGTTTGAATGCACCTAGCTCTGCGAAACAGCTGCGAAACAGCTGGAGGGGGGTGTGGTTGTGTCATGAGGTCATGTGACTGTGTCACGACACCATGTACTGGGAGCCTATCCCTCGAACACTGTTTCACACTGGTGTGACTGGAGGGTTAGTGTGATGTATTTAATCACAGAGCACCGCTGCTGAGATAGAGGGGCTTTTGTATGGGATGTAGCTCTTGACACAGAGCTCTATTATTATTGTAACATAATTATAATCTTGTTTCCCTTTTCATCTGAGCAAAGGAATATTTGCAGCCACCAGATTCAGCAAATGAATGAAGTGCAAATAGATGAAGCAGGCAAGGAGTGGCGGTCTGAGGAAGTCAGAGTGCAGATGCGAAACGTCGAAGATCCATGAGGCTTTGCAAATAACGCCCTGCATTCGTTCAATAACGCCCTGCATTCGTTGTGAATAATAAGACATTTGAAAGAATTCATCTGCATTTTTTCATTCTTTCTTTCTTTTGCTTATTGTCCAGACCAAAACCACTCATGTGGTAAAAAAAGAGAAACTGTTTAAATGTAAATTTATGTACTTTTCCCTGGAATTATGTAAAAAATGGAGTCGCGTCTCTCAGAGTTTCTGTTCACTGTTTCATACTACAGAAAGCAGGACATGTGGTTAATTTGTCTGTCTGATGAGTTACAGATTAGTAAAAAAAGAACAAGAAAGAAGAAAAAAAGAAGAAAGAAATCTGCAGATAAAAAAGAAATGTTTGACACAATCAGACCTAGGTATGCATAATCATAAATGTATAGTCATAACCATCTGCATAATTTTTGCAATAAAATAGATTTAAATTTGTTTGCCAGAAGCATGCACTGAATTAAGTAAATGTTATGTAATTTCGCTGAATATTCAACAGAAGCCCTGAGTAATTCTACCACACCTCAGTATCTGCACACCTCCACCTCCTTATGGTAAGGACAGGTGTGTATAATAGCCTGTACTTCACTGCTAATGCTCAAGGGATCCTTGTCATGCTGGGACACAGAATTATTGATGATGTATGAGAGTGTTTGACTCCGTACGGACTGGCTGCATCATTCTAAGGTGCTTACATTATCGACAATCAGTGAGAGCGAGAGAGAGAGTGTGTGTGTGTGTGTGTGCGTGTGTGTATAGGCACAGGGCAGCGAGAGGTTAGTCCGACTGAGAGCGCAGGAGAATGGGAAGGGAGACGCGCAGGATTTGTGCAGGAGGACGTGCATTTAAGGTGGAGGAGAAAACAAACAGCAGCTTCATAGATGAAAGTAAATGCTGTATGTTAGATTTAACCTTAAATAGTGCACTGGTATCATCTCGCCCACATGTGCAGGGTGGATCAGTGCCTGGTCTCCGCTCTCCTGGCAGGAAACGCGCTTCTCCATGTAGATACTGCCATGATATACACCGCTTTAAAACGACCTTAATAAGTAACCCCTATTCTTCTATACTCTAGAGGTATAGTAGGGATTTGTGAATTCCTTATTCCATTTATTTAAAGAATCTTTTTAAATTTAACAAACCCTGGAGTATCAGCAGATGTCTCATATATCTTCACTATGTATATAATGAAAGGTTCTGAACAGGTCCCAGGCGTGGAAGTACTCAATCTCTGAGCAGTGGACCAACTCCACCCAACATAAGTTTGTACCACATCATGTCCCTCCAATTACCAACGTGTTATTGCAGTGACGTGGGGTGTAAAATCTGTCTTATCACTGTTTTTCTGTGGTATGGCAGAGGTGTTCGCACTCCATCTCCTCACACACTCCCAGGGCCTGATTTAAAAGGGAGTGGATATATTTGTGTCAAGTGGAGATTATAAAACTAATTTCAAACCCCCCTTCTGGGTTATCCACTGCTCTGATTACTAAGTATTACTTGGTAAGACACACTGTCCCATTGGTCTAATGTACTTTCACAGACTAATAGCACATCAAAGCATGCCCTGGAGCAGCGCAGACACGCACACAAGTACCACTTCTCTCTTCTTCTTGGAAAGGCAGTAGTAGTCATGCACTGCAGGAATATATCCAGACTGATCAGAGGTTTGGAGCCCAATGGAGCACCAATGGAACGAATAATGAAATGTTAAACTTAAAAAAAAGAATTAGTCTGTGGGTGAAGGTTTTGCCAAATCAAATGCATTTTAATCAAAATAAAATTTCGTGCATGAGCAAACTTATGTGGACGCAAGCACGTTGTACGTTCGCAAAACACACACACACACACACACACACACACACACACACACGCCGAGACACACAGAACATGTGCAAATATGTTATTTCTCTTATTATGCAAGTCGAGCCTAAGTATAGATATGAGTTCCTGTGAAAGGACGCAGGGTAAAACAGGTTAAGAGAACCATCTCATTGCGGTCTTCTACGGGCCACGTGGTGTGCGTGGTTCAGTATGGCTGAGGATCGGTGGTGATATCTCAGGGGGGCAGTGCTTGAGTATGACCCTCAACATGGTAGCTGATGGCACCATCTCTCAAACCCGCCTCTTCAACTGGACTTTCTCCTCATTAAATGACTATTACAAAGCAGGAAACGTGCACACACACATGGCCATGCTTAACATTACCCATTTATGTGACTAATAATACATTTGTGCTGACTCTGAAAGCCTTCCTGGCCATAAACCCATTCAATTAATACGGGGGTTGTTTGGCAATGGCTTTACTGCCTGAGCCATTCACAGAGGATTTTGTATAGTCAATAGTTTACAGATTTCTCTAGCGGATTTATTTGTGTGTGTTTGTGTGTGTGTGTGTGTCTGTGATTGTGAGGGAGAGAGAGTCGCAGAATTTCAGAGAACGCGTCACGAGGAGTAAAGCCATTTCAACGCCAGATTTACTTTAAAAGATTTCCTTAAAGAGAAATGCAACCATTTAAAAACATGCAGAGGTTTATGGGTGCTGCCAGCAATAATTCAGAGCCCAGTGGGAGACTGAAGACTGGTGTGAAAATGCAGTTTTAGGAAAGAAATTGAAAAATGTCAAGTTAAATTATCAGATGGATGAATCTGCATGTCTGACTCTGAAGAAATGTCATCGACATCCGTCTAGTTCAAAGAGTCTTGACAGACAACATCAAATGATTTCTGCTGCTACCTGTGTTATGTTAGGCCAAAGAGACCGAGATGAACCTGCAGTGTCTTGTGCAGGGAGATGGTTTGATGACAGCAACCACACAAGAAAGAGAAGCACTTGATGTCGGCCATTTTACCATCAGACACTGGGTCACTGGGACTCCCTGATTCCTTTAGACAACCATAGATAGCCAGAATAAATGCAATACCATGGGAATCAGTGTGTGGGAATATAGTTGAGTTAGAATATAGTTTAGCAGTTTACATTCTAATGATTATTAAGATTCATCAAAATTATTTTTTAGTTATTAGAAACACATTTGTTTGTTTGATTGTTTTCTTAGGTGGTTAACTAGGTAGTTATATTGTTGTCTGAGGCAAAGATCTGCCATGTTCTGGTATACACACTTTAGAAATGCAAACAATGGTCAAGCAATTTGCCGTATAGAAAATGGCAAAACATCATCCATATAGCATCATACCCCTTTCTCACTTAAACACACACACACACACACACACACACACACACACACACACACACACACACACACACACACACACGCACACACACACGCGCGGACCATTTCATACCGTTTTGCAGTGCACTCCCCATGGAGGCATTGTGGGAGCGTTTGCTCGGCTGTCTTTAGCCGAGCGCCCACCGCTATGGAGCAGACTAATGTTTTAAGTAATGGCTTTTGAGAGCTGACAGATTGGCAGTCCTCACGCACCACTGGGGGAACAGAGAGCATCTATCACAATGCCACGTTGCTCCACCCCTCACTACCCCCATCATCTCCAATCGATCTGATAAATACTCCCTCACCCACACAGAGGACAACACACCTCCCTAATTAAAACAGACACCTCAGGACGTCTGGGGGGGAGGGGTGGCGAGAGTTATTAAATGCCATATTAACTTCACTAAAAATATTGTTTTATTATTTTTATAAACATTTTCATGACTGACAGAGTCAGTCAAAAGATTTTTGAAAAAAAAAAATGTCCCATTCCCTGAAGAACCCGAGCCTGCCAGACACAGTCTCACACGGTGAGCACTGATGCACTTCTTATGGATCACAGTCCTGATGAACATGCATGCTAGCAGTGGCCCCAGCCCACAGTCTCAGCGACCCAAGCTGAAATGTGATCACGTCACTACAAATCGCCGGTTACCTCATTATTGCTCACCAATATCACTGATCCCAGACAGGACTCATTCAACTGTTGAATTAATTTTGAGATGTGACTTTAGTCAGTGGAAACCTACAAGAAAAAATTACACGGGCCTCTTAAACCACAGCTATTGTGTCATTGCACTTCTAGTAATGGGAATTGTGTACTAGTGCAGCTATGAGTGCAGCAACAGCACACGGCAGGTCCGTCAAACACAAAAACTCCAGACATAATGGTTATGACAGGGCAAGTCATGCCAAGCGCGCTCTGTGGCTCAGTCTGAGACCAAACTCTGAGTGCCCGAGGTGAAGTCTGAACTCATGACGAAGAGGACTGGGAGAACTGAGAACCGCAGGAAACAAACGCACCAATTAGAAGCCTGAATGTAAAGTTCATGCCCATAAAGAATCAATCCACACACTTTCCCCCTGGCTGGGTGAGAAACTCTTTCACGTTTCATCTACAACAGTATAACTCTGTTTTAAATAGGTGTCTTATAAGACAAGCTGGATTTGTTTTGCAATCAGGTGAAAAGAATTAAAGAATAATCACAACGTTTACTGAAACCTGTGTGAAACTGCTTCTCAAAAGAAAAACCCAATCAGTGTCCAAAGGCAGAAGGCCAGATGTGAGAAGAGCTTAGTCTTCATTTAAAATGTCTGTAAATGGAAGTGAGGACAAGCATGTCATATTAGCGCAGAGCAATGGTGTTTTTCCCTGACAAACATGAATAAATAGTACAACTGAATACAAATGAGTTAACCCACGTTATTCTCTGGATAAAAACCCTGGATCAAACATAACAAGTATCAGAACTGCAATGCGTGTCATTAATTACAGTGTTTCAACACAGTGCTGTAATGCATAAGGAGTGAGATAAAAGAAATCTATGAAAAGGACCATTATGGATCCGGGAACACAAAACACTTACCAATGACGTGTCCTTAAAACAGGGCAGAGGATGAAAGGCACTCTGGAACACCCAGAGCTTTCCCGTGTCTAATGAGCCTAATGTAAATGTACGGACCCCAATAATGCACTGCAGTGGTAACTTTGTGATTAGGCGCTGCTGCACCTCTGTGTGCTCATGCAAACATACACATGCGTATAATCACAAAGAACTACACGTGCATATTCAATCACAAAGAGGAAGTCTGAGCATGGGCACTGACAGGAAATAAGTGAGAATACTTAGAGAGAGAGAGATAGAGAGAGAGAGAGAGAGCGAGAGGGTGGAGAGAGAGAGAGAGAGAGAGAGCAAGTGGGAGAGAGAGAGAGATCGAGAGGGTGGGAGAGAGAGAGATAGAGAGAGCGAGTGGGAGAGAGAGAGAGAGAGAGGGACAGAGAGAAGGAAGGAAAGAATGTGTAAGACATAATATGACACTTGATAGTTCCCAGTTCCTATTCAGTGTCAGTCTCTACCATCATAATACTTTAGTCAACAGGGCAGATCTTCTCTGAGGTACCTGAGCGCAGTCCTATGTGTCCCCCTCTCTCCCATGTCCCTCCTGGACAGTTCTGTCCATGAATGTCTCCTTCTCTCACCTGAACACTTTTCTCAGCAACCGCACATGGCCAGAGAAAGTGAAAAAATGTAATTCTGGAAATCAATAAGACAGAAATCTCCTGGGCCAAGCCATGAAATGTAATATTGTCATCCAACGAATGAGGAGTGACAAGCACCCTGATCGGTCTTTTCTTCTTGTTAACAGTTCTGCAGTGTTCGCATGCCACACGAGTGTTTCCCTGCGCTCTCTACCAGCTTCTCCAGTGACAGAAATGCATGAATGTATC
The DNA here is from genome assembly GCA_020368025.1 of Brachyhypopomus occidentalis. Taxonomy (NCBI): domain Eukaryota; kingdom Metazoa; phylum Chordata; class Actinopteri; order Gymnotiformes; family Hypopomidae; genus Brachyhypopomus; species Brachyhypopomus occidentalis. The sequence goes on from JAGXOD010000072.1 coordinate 4,872,917, forward strand.
GCTTATTGGCTGGCAGCTACAATAAAACTAACAACAGAGCACTTCAGCTGGAAATGTGACGGATGCATATAAACATGCATGCACACCTTCTGCAACACACACACACACACACACACACACACACTTGAAAGTAACAGATTTGCTTTGATTTTTATGAAAAGAAGATCACAATGAAAAGTCTTATAGGTTCAAAATCAATATGTTCAATATGTATCAATCAACAAGCATCATAAAATATAATTTTAAGTAAAAATATACTTGTAATCAGCAATATTTAAAAACTGACCTATTTTAAATATGAATTATTGGGTATTGACACCTTAAAAAAATAAATGCATATTAATCATTACTGGCTTTTTTTACGCAGCAACTTCAAGCTCACTGGTAAATCAAAAAAGACCAGTTAAGAGGTTATTAATGCAAGTACCAATTTGTAGAACGGTGTCCACAGACACTATGAGTGTTCCGTGATGTGGATGACAGACCTCGGCACTAGCAGTTAGAGGCTAAAAACGACAGGCATATATACCTTCAGAAACCGCTCCATCACTGCTGGTATATTTGGTACCAAATGGAACATTGTGACATTTCCTGAAGGGATAATTCTATGACTTTAGCAGTTATGATAAGAAAATTGGCTTCCCTGTGCAGAAAGATATTTTTATTTTAAGAAATTGAACAATTGCAAGGACTTTTAAAAAGGAGGTGTGAAGTCACCCATGACTCATGACGGCCATGGTTGCTCTGCAGAGAGGAGCCAATCGGACGCCAGTCTACGCACATCAAAGAAACAGGCCAGTCAATGTAGCCACACCACATAAACGCATACAAAAGCCAAAATGATCTCTAAAAGGCTTTTTGCAAACTGTTTTATTAACATATTAAATGGTATTACCATAATATATTAAATTGTATACGGTTTTAAATTTGTGTAATGCAAGGGTATATAATTATCTTAACTATAACTTATCACAAACATGTGTGAGATTTGCACATCTGAGTTTGGCTACACAAGCTTCACGTGCTGGTAGGTATTACTAAACGTATGCTCAGAGAACAAAGAAATCTCTGACCTGGTCTCTGTAATCAGCAGCATAAATATTTCAGTTCAGTCCACTTGTACTAACAGAGCAGTTGACTTCTCAACCAGGCGGTGTGTCCTACCTGGGACAGGGTTGTGCTCCAACAGGCGGTGTGTCCTACCTGGGACAGGGTCCAACAGCACACAGGGTGGGCTAAGGGACCTAAGGGGCGGCACTTTGGAGAGGCGTTTGGAAGGTTGGGTCTGGCATTACCAGGAAAGGGGAGTGTTATAAAGACCTGCAAACATCATTTGTAGCCACTTTAAGGTATTCACGTAGACCCAGAATAAGAGAGGACGAGATAGAAACGTGTAGCATGGAGGAGGACAAAGCCTGATCATGCACACTGAATACTGATGGTCACAGTAGGACTCCGAGCTCCTCATCCCTGAGGAGTAGCCTGAAGACCTTCTCTGTTGCTAAGCTATTTTGATATATTGCTCAGGTAGGTTTCATGAAAACAGCACATACTGAAATAACTCATTTTCTTTTTCTAAGATTCAAATGTCTCTTGGTTTTACATGTTTGCACACAAATACATGGATGTGAATTGGGTTGTATTCAAGTAATGACAGATGGTATTTCTCCAAAAGAGGCTCCTCTGTCTGTGGAATAATCCATTGTCACCAAAATTTTGAATTAATCTCTCCCATTCCAGCCTCTTAAACTCATGAATAGAAGTTATGAGTCTCTGTAGCTTCTGTTGCTCCTGTCAGGTTGCTGCGTATTAACTTTTTGCATGGAGACTTTGAAGGAGCACCTATCATGAGGTTATACAAGGCAAAGAGCCGGCAGAATGCTGCTATATATAGTGAGGATGAAAAAAAATCTACCCTTTGAGAGGTTCAGGTCCTTCTGGGGTATGGTTTTCCAAATCCAGTGACCTTCTGTGCTTCCAGTGAGCTGTGACCTCTGAACTCTGACCTGTGAGTGTGATTGAATTTCTGGAGGAGTTTGTGAAGGGGAGAATGGAGACTGTAGTCATTAATCAAACCAACCTTGTCTTACCTCTACCAGCTCTCTGTCAGTCTCGCACCCTCTATTTTTGTCTGTGTGTCTCTCTGTCCCCTGTGTGTGTGTTTTCACATGTGCGAGGGATAAGGGTCCCATGAAAGTCAGACACTGGGGGTTGAAGACAGATGGTCACAGGAAAGTGTAAATCTTAAAGTGATAAACAAACTAACAGACCAATGAAGAAACATACAAACATTAATTAATTAAGGAGATTTCACAAAGCGAGATAGAAATAGGAATAACTCGCCAACAATAACAAGCTTTAACTCAGACAAATAATATAAAGTTTTTCAGGTTAGCTTCACATGATGTGTTGCCAGGGAACAGGCATCCAAAATGCAAAGCTCATTCAAAGACTCACTGTCTGCAGAAAACAAGAGTTGTTCATTCACTGAAACCAAAAGCTCTTTGGAATGGTAGACAGATATTCTGCTAAAGAATGAATTAGAGGATTTTTTAAAATATCAACTCTACAGTGCCATCATTCATTTCTCACCCAAGACCATATATCATCCACACATACACATTTATCATCCAATCATGGTAATCTTAATTCTGACCTCAAACCTAAGTTTCACCATAACCATAACCCCCTATAACCTGTTGTACCATAAACCTCTTTTGAAGGTTGATTTTTACAGAGTCAGCAATGTTTGTGCGTGTGTGTGTGTGCGCGCACATGCACTTGCAAGCATGACAGTGTGTGTGTGTGTGTGTCCTTACATGGAATGCAAGCAGAGTGTTTGTATGGTTCATCCATATTTTATTACTTACAGTTTGATTGGTTGATCTTTCTTGCAGTACTTCTCACACATTAACATAATGCAATTGTCCTTAACTGTGATACAGATGCGCTTAACAAGAGCAACCATTGTGATAAATGGATTGTGGAATTCAGTTGAACTCAAGTATGTTAAATAGTAATATGTGCAAGTTTGTGTGTGTGTGTGTGTGTACATGGAGGCTTGCAGAGACTTTACACTGTTCCACAAATAGCCTAAACACTGTCCTGCTCTTCATTTACACACACTTTCCCCAGAAACTCTGCATAACTTCACTCAGTTTACCATCCTTCAGCCATGACACTTATATGACACAGGCACCCAGAATGGAGCGGTTCTCTACTCAGCTGCACACAGCTGGGCTTTGATGGAGGCTGCTACACCCAATGTACTGCACATCTACTTCTGTCGATTTTACCAAGGTCTTCAACGGCCATGTTGCTTTTTTTTTCCCATCAAGACTAAGTAATGTTATGTAAATGTCCTACCAGTGCTTCCTTCACCAGCCCTTTATCTTTAAGTTGGCTGAGTGCTGACAATTATTATTAGTATTCTGGCATTAAAAGCTTTTGTGAAAGTTCCTGTAATTGTACTGCTGATCTAGTGGTTAATATACGGGTCTCTGGGGATTTGAGGCCTTGTCATTTCTGCTTAACCCCATTGCAGTGATTGTCTACAGGAAAAGCACATGTGGCGATGTCTCCCCAGGTGACGGAGAGCCACGCTTGTGCTTTCTGAAGCACGGATGAGGTTTTAATGCACAAAAGGCTGAGGGATTTTACCCGAACAAGTCATTTCACACCTGCTTGGCCTTGCATTAGACTCAAGTGGGTTAGCTCAGACCTTGGCCACAGCCTTCCAATGAAGTCTTAAGTGGAGTGGAACTAGTCAGCTAAGCAGCACCTCCAAACAGCCGGAGTGCTTGAATAAGCATGGAAGAGGCCCGGGAATTCACTCTTCATGCTATTTAATGTGGAGAATTTGTGCGGCGATTCTGTGTACATGTCCTTATAAATGTTATGATAGTGATTAGGAAACAGACATGTAACTATGACATTGTGATTACATCATCAAGTCTGCTTCATGCTCCTTCGCCGAAGGTTGTTTCCTCTCTGCCATTTAATAGTTAATGCTAATTGTTAATGTGTACAGTATCTGCAGACATTTCACACTTTTAGCAAGGTAATACTTTACGTAAGTCAAATTTCAGTAACGCCAGAAGGAAGTGTTTATGTAAATGCATAGCTAATTTCTCTACATACCATTTACTTAATCGTTGATTTAATAAAAAAATAATAATACTATGTAGTGTTGCTGAATTACTTGTCCTCTTGGAGGACCAACGACGTAGTTATGTTACGTCATTCCTAACGCTCTCGGACCACACGAGACCTGCTTTTCGCACCTGCTGCGGCGCGTGCCTGCTCTACTTTAACGGGGTCATGGCGTGTGGGAGCGGACAAGAGGCTTAAGCACAGACAAGAGACTTAAAGACGAAATAAAACCGTCAAGGTTCAACTCTAATCCTCGTAGGTTAGACAAGAACTGAAGTTTCACTAACCGAATGAAATCTGTTAAAAGAAATATGGCTACACGGTAGGGATACTTCGAGCTAGATGTTCAACGTTAATTGTGTAATGATAATTGGACTTGCCAGGTAGTTACCAGGTTTCCAACAACAGTTAATGTCTTTGCATTGTTTACTCGAGTAGCCGATGTGTCGACAGGTCACCGATGAAGACACCAGTTAACCATTTAAAAGTAATGCCAGTACAAACCACCCGCTTCCACACTTCCGTTTTCTTTGTTATAAAATATCTGGAACACTGCAAGTCTGGTCTCTCAGTAAAATAGAACCAGCTCAAATATGTGCGTTCAAACAACGGGTAAAGCGTTTTATAGAAACAGAAAACGAAGGTATGCGCGGATCACAGGGGTTAACCACGAAACTACGAGGCTTATTTTCAGAGTTTGATGTAAAGACTGGAGAACAAATAATTTAGTTTGAAAGAAAGAAAGAGAGAAAGAAAGAAAGAAAGAAAGCGGACTGTTTGACTTAAGGAGCGCAATGATTTTTGTATCTGTCCATGGTCCTGAAATCCGTGTTAGGATAAAGACCAAAAAGGTTAAAAAAACCTCCAAATTGCGCATACTACAAATTGTTTTACATTCTATTGAATTATTGCTGGATTTGTTTTTGTATATAACCTGCACGTGTGAACTAAAAAAAATGTTCATGAACATAATTACTGATTCATGATGTTTGCTCAAGATGAAACGTATCTACAGTACAAATTAATACAAATCGCTTAAAAAATAATGACAAAATTAGTGAAATGTAATAAAATAGAAAAATAATAGTTAACCATTTTAAAAATAGAAAAAGTGTAAAGTACATATTCCGAGGCAGTATAAAGAGTTACAGATTACTGTTGTCTCACTTTCATTTGATGTAAGTGGCAGTAATTCAAATGAAAGGAAGAAAGAGAAAGAAACAAAATGTCATTTCTTTAATGTGTTTTTCCTGTTTGCTTGTTTTTTTTGTTTAGAAGTATATAATTTATTTCTGGAAAAAATATCTCTGAGAACCAGACAGCATAAAGATGACTGGAAGAGCTCATAGCACTAAGTACACTGATAAGAGATAGTGCCCCAGCCGGAGGGATTACTCCACATCTTCTCTCATATCTTGTCCAGATAAGAGGCTTTGAAATGTCTAAAACTCTGCAATGAGCTGGACGAGGAGGGACTCACATAATGGGACGACGCCAAAGTCTGGATCAGTGGTCCAAAGCACAGACTGTCCTATTTGTGGACATCACTTTGAATTAATGTAGACATGGACTATGGCTGCATGCGGTCGCTTCTTTTACATTACATATGATTAAACAATGTCCTTTCATTATTTTACAAACTGACCTTACGTTTCTTGCAAAGATAATAGTGCGGCGCCAACCTAATTAAAATGATACATGTGTGACGATTTGCAAGGTCTTATTCATTAAATTTCCTTCTATTCGAAACATATAGCCATAGCAATTTGCCCATTACGTGAATAAACTTTCACGTTTTATTTGGCCCGTACGTATTGTCTTTCAAAGTCTCTTATTAGCACTGTGATCCTTAGTAATAAAAATACCGAAATAACAACTAAAACACGAATATTTTCTGAATTAGTTTACTTGTTATAACAAACTAAACTGTTGAATGACGAATGGAATTTAGAGAAACACACTCTTGAATTTCAATAGCAACAAGCCGAATTTTACTAAATTAGTGAAAATGAAATATAAGCTCTTATACTGGTATACTAGTGTAATGCTGCACAATTTAGAAAAAAAAACACCCGCTAAAAGTGCGTGCGCGCGTTCGTTTGTGTGTGTGTGTGACAGAGAGCGTGTATGTGTCTGTGAGAGAGAGAGAAACTTAAAATATAGTTTTACCTATACACTACTGCTTTTTGGAGTTAATAATCATGCTAGCTACATGCTAAACGATCATGTGTCCTAGGAAGGCGGCCACGTCTTTCCTAAAATAATAAAATACAAGCGCTCTAACTCACCTGTAGTTCTAACAGAATCGTTCACGGGAATAACACATAACATACTGTATATGGCACACATTTACAGTTTACCCTAAGTAATATATAATAAATAAATGAGTTCATTTTGCTTCTTGTTCCTTTAGCGTGTAAACGTACGCACGCTTATGGAGTTTATGAAAAGTACGCGGTTATTCACTAATAAATCAGCATCGTTTATAAAAAGGGATCTTATTTAAATCGGCAAGAACCGTTCTATTAATATTATTATTATTTTGCCTGTGGCCTCATCTTTTTATAAGGCCCATGAGACGAGAGAATTCAACATCGGAGAAGGTTTAGCAAGGCCGAATAGCATCCATACAGAACTTGGAGATCCACCACAATTTTCGTTTATTGTGGCGCCCCCATGAGTCTAACCATCATTATAACATTTTCCCCCCAGTTTTCACGTCATAGGGCACCATAAAAATGAAATTCTGAGCTTTTCAAAAAACGTTATAACATGTTTGGAAAGAATGAAAACAAATCAATTTTAAGTCAAGTATTTTTTTTTCCAAATTTTGCGTGAACAATGTCTCCGATTGTAAGAAGAGTAAAGATGTTCTTGTCGCCTACTTAATGGTCATGCTATTAAATCGAGTCTGCTTTGAAAGGTTAGAGAAAACGAAAAGTTGTTGTATTTCTCCTCTGAAAAGAGACATCAAATTACTATTGGTTTTGCCTGTATATATAATTACAGAAACGTGGAGACAGTCAAAGTACAACCTCAAAACATTTCATCTTATTTGAGTAAAACTAATAGACTTGTTTTTTTTATCTCCTTAAATAAAGTCTAGGAACGAAGAACAACAGAAAATGCACTTACCAGATAGACCGTCGGTGTGAGAAGAAAGACGGCGCACCAACACGTAGCCCGCATCCTTCTTGCTCTCAAACTTCCACTAATTTCCCTTCGCTGTTTCTTTTGTCTTTGAGGAACATAGATCCAGGTGGTATCCGCTTTAGAGAATGATTAAGACCTTCAGCATAGATAAAAATGACATTACAGACCCCATGACCACAGAAACCGCTTACACTTGGACACAGGTAGGGAGGGAGCTCAAATTAACGATTACATAGGCATTAATCCAGACAAAGGGTGAAGCACTGTCATATTTCAGAGTAGTGATGCTCAATTCATAGCAGTCATGTGAGAAGTCTTGAGGTGGTGGTCTTGATGCCTTGCGTGGCTCGCGGTGTAGTCCTCTCAGAAAAAGGACAGAAGCTTTCATGCGCGCTGTCAGTCAGCGGAGGCTTTATATCGCGCGCTCTGAGACACGCTCACCTCAGTACATCCGGAGAGAAACTCGGCGCCAGCCAGCTAGAAGAGCGGAGGGGGTGGGACGAAGAGAGAACTGGAGAGATTAAAGAGCAGGACGAGATTGGTCCGAGACGGGGATATCACACGGCGGAGAAAACTAAAGCGCTCGGAAAGCTGCGGACAAGCATTTCATTTCAACGGGGCTGGTTGGAGAGATCTCACGAGCGGAGCAACTCGACCGTGCACTCTTTCCGTGCTTATAACACAGCCTCGTATGCAAACATGATTCTTCCGATCTTTTCGCGAGATACCATAAGAAATCTATATTTGTCAAACAAATAGGACAATTAACAGATGTAGCTCTTCCCATAGATTAAGAAATGTTGATTACTGTGAGCTGGATTGTTCGCTCCGTTTAACGATATCAGTATATTCCAGCTAAGACAACTTTTATGTTCTTTTGATGCTCGGTGGTGTAAAAGAAAAGCTGTTTGTTTGTGCGCGTCTATTCATTCGATCCTCAAACTATACATTAAACATTTGCTGTCAGAGCAGGAGGTATCAAGACTGCCGTCATATGCTGAGTCTGTGTTCTTGTCGCGTCGCAACACATAGCCATACATTTCTGCCCTCCCCTCACAAGCTTAGATTTTAAGGAGAAGAAAAAGCAAAAGTGATTGGAGAAGTAAGGCGAAAAGACAGCACGGGCATACCGTCATAAATCTGTGGCGGTCTCGGTGGTACCGCACAGACCTGGTATGCCACTATAACTCAGTAAGAGGGCTGATAGGATGAGGCCGTGAATGGTTCCGGTAGCCTTCACAGTACCGGAGTGGAGCAATAGAGCCTGCAGGGATTAATCACCCCTGCCCGGCGTCTCTGCCGAAGCCCTGTGTGAACCTGCTCAGCCTTGCTGATGTACACGGTTTGGTCTCGCTACATGACGCCCTCTAGGTACCATAGCAGGTGTTCACTTTCAGTGGGACTTGACATGTATAAACCATTTTATGGTTTAATGCATAAATGCAGTAGAGAAAACTTTGTGATGTTAGACCACTGTAATGTACATCCATGATAGATATCTCTACACATCTCATATTTCATTTTGTATATTTAAATTGGCATACATCTGTTTCTGCACCCAAGTACAAAAATCTCATTTCAAATTTGAATGAATCCACACAGCTGCATGCAACAAATGCTTCCCCCACTACTTCTGTCTTTCCCCCACTACTTCTGTCTTTCACTCACTCTTTCACTCACTCTTTTCCACTTTTTACGCTTTCACAAACAGCCTTTGGCCGAATCCACAAAATACAAGAGCATAAAACTAATGAGGACGTCTGGCGGGTCTCATCCTCCTCCACGCACCTTTAGCCCCCACTTGCATTCCCACTTACTCACACCATCTAATCTGCTGCAAAGGACAGGAGATTACAGGGTAGGACTTCCACTTCCTAATGGCCCAGTGGAGGAGACGTGAGGGACGAGGACGGCGGGGCGAGCCGAGTGACGCTGGCCGTGGTGCTGGCACAGCCCTGCTCAGCTGCCATGGCTGAATGCCCAATTGTGCAGGCAGATGTCGGAGAAGTAGCGGAGCAAAACTCCACGGGCGCCATGACGGCATAGCGGCGAGATTTTCAATTAGCCCCGGCCCAGGCTCTTGGCTGGGGAGGAGCCTCCGGAAACGCTACACTGCTGCATAGGCTAGTGGGAGCGAGCAGAGATGTGCGAATGTGTATATGCATCCGGCCATGTGCATATTCTCACACACACACACACACACACACACACACACACACACACACACGTGCGGAAAACATGCACAAACACATTCAAACACACATATATGCACACACACACACACACACAGAGTGAATAGGAATGTCAGGAAGGGCAGGTTGAGTGGTGGTGCACACACACACACACACACAGAAACATATATGCACACACACACACACACACAGTGAATAGGAATGTCAGGAAGGGCAGGTTGAGCGGTGGTGCACACACACACAACACACACACACACACCGTGTCAGCGTGTGTGAGACACTCTCGCTGCAGGGGTCCAGGTTGGTGCAGGCTGGTGGTCGTCGCCAGTGCGGCTCATCTGGGGACAGAAGCGGGCGGGGCCCCCACGGCACTGACAGAGACAAATGTGGGAGCACAGCTCCGGTCACAGGATGCAGCTGGCTCGCATCAAGTGCTTCCACATGGCAATTAGACTGACGGCAGGACTCAGAAACGCTGCCTGAATGGTGCTCAACAAAGTCCAGAGCATCTGCAGCACTGAGGAACTCAAAACCCGGGCGAGTTACGGCCGCATGTCTCTGCTTGGTTATTTGGCTTTGCAGAAACGTAATGATTTTCACAAACAAAAGAGCAGCACTTATGCACAAATTTAGCACAGTGACATGTTTAAAGACTTTTAAATTTTTGAAGACATCACCAAGAAACAGAGACCCTTATCCCTTCTGTCCAAAAGCTCTCTCAAGTCTCTACCGTCCAAGGTCAGTAACATTCCTGCCATAGCATTCACAATAACAGGATTCACTCCCAATGCACTCTAGTGCATTTTACAAAATCATCAATTACTGTTGCCCATCTGAGTTTTACGCAGTATTTCGCGAGTGAGTTCGGCGCTCGGCAGTATCGGGCTGCGTTCCTCTGGACTCATTTCTGGAAATGCAACAACCTCCAGAATTTACTCCTGAGCTCATTCCTGTCTCTCTTTTAAGAGCGCTGCTGTCGTGTTTAGACGCTGGAGTCGTTATTAGCGATCACATCTACTGTTTTCAGTCTGTGCACTTTAGTGCTCCACTGAGTGCACTTAGTGCCATTGGCCAACAGATTTGGAGTGCTCTTCAAACACACAGGTACAGGAACTCAAAAACAGCACTTGTCCCAATTATCTTTAAGTATTATTGCCCTCCTGATGTTTGCACATAGATCTGTTGCTCAAATCCCAAATGATTAAACTGAAAAGTAATTCTTTTCAATCTTTTGTAAATGTAAAGGATAGAAATTGATTTTCTACATTGTAAGTAGGGCTATTATCCATGGTGTGAAGTAGCAAAGTATAAATACTATTTTGTTTTGAGTATACTGTATTTACTTAGAATTTGTTTAGGTTTACTTAAGCATGTTTAATTTCAATCTACGTTTACTGTTAAATATTCTATTAGAATCTCCTGATTCATTATAAATAGATGGAGGCCTTTAAGATTTCTATTTTTTTTCTTTAAGGTTTATAGTAAATTTCAGGTTGGCGAAGAAAAGTGGGCAAATTGCAGTGTTCCACAAATGATCACTATAGTGCTAAAATATTTTAAAATACACCGGCCTTTATTAGGTACACCTTGCTAGTACTGGGTTGGACCCCCTTTTACCTTCAGAACTGCCTTAATCCTTCGTGGCATAGATTCAACAAAGTACTGGAAACATTCCTCAGACAGTCTGGTCCATATTGACATGAGAGCATCACGCAGTTGCTGCAGATTTGTCGTCTGCACATCCATGATGTGGATCTCCCGTTCCACCACATCCCAAAGGTGCTCTGTTGGACTGAGATCTGGTGACTGGGGAGGCCATTCGAGTACAGTGAACTCATTGTCGTGTACAAGAAACCAGTCTGAGATGATTCATGCTTTATGACATGGCGTGTTATCCTGCTGGAAGTAGCCATCAGGTAGACTGTGGTCATAAAGGGATGGACATGGTCAGCAACAATACTCAGGTAGGCTGTGGCGTGGACACGATGCTCAATTGGTACTAATGGGCCCAAAGTGTGCCAGGAAAATATCCCCCACACCACTGCACCACCACCACCAGCCTGAACCGTTGATACAAGGCAGGATGGATCCATGCTTTCATGTTGGTGACCCTGCAAATTCTGACCCTACCATCCGAATGTCGCAGCAGAAATCAAGACTCATCAGACCAGGCAGCATTTTTCCAATCTTCTATTGTCCAATTTTGGTGAGCCTGTGCGAATTGTAGCCTCAGTTTCCTGTTCTTAGCTGACAGGAGTGGCACCGGTGTCTTCTATTCTTCTGCTGCTGTAGCCCATCTGCCTCAAGGTTCGACGTGTTGTGCGTTCAGAGATGCTCTTCTGCCTAGGTTGTAACGACTGGTTATTTGAGTTACTGTTGTCGTTCTATCAGCTCGAACCAGTCTGGCCTTTCACCTCTGACCTCTGACATCAACAAGGCATTTGCACCCACAGAACTGCCACTCACTGGATATTTTCTCTTTTTCGGACCATTCCTGTAAACCTTAGAGATGGTTGTGTGTGAAAATCCCAGTAGATCAGCAGTTTTTGAAATACTCAGACCAGCCCGTCTGGCACCAACAACCATCCCACGATCAAAGTCACTTAAATCACCTTTCTTCCCCATTCTGATGCTCGGTTTGAACTGCAGCAGATCGTCTTGGCCTTGTCTACATGCCTAAATGCATTGAGTTGCTGCCATGTGATTGGCTGATTCAACATTTGTGTTAATGAGCGATTGTACAGGTGTACCTAATAAAGTGGCTTGTGAGTTTATTTCTCTTACGTTATGTATGTTTTTCTTCAGCAGAAATGCATATAGCTCAACAGTAGACGCTTCAATATACTTCCTTCTCCAAGGTCTCGTGATCGGTGCCACTCGACTGTCAACAAGATTGGGTTCACTTTATGAGAAGACCTTCATAACCAAGGAAATAATGGTGATTGGCTGACACGGTGAGGGAGCCCCTGTTCCTGTGAAGGCAACAGCCTCTACTCATAACACTCTTAACCCCGCGAACTTACATCATTAGTCCGTCTCTTCCTGAATCACGGGCCTGACACAGATGGAGAGGAAATGGTAACCTATACACATCAGTCATGCACTTACACTTTTAAGAGTCTGCCAAAAAGGACTCATCTTAATAGCTTGATAGAGACAGAGCTTAATTTTATCTTTTGAAGATGATCAGTTTTAAATGACTCGCAGTTCTCTCTACTGCCAAACGGAGTCAGAACTTCCTTCTGATAGCCTGAAAATCCATCCACTTTCCTGTAGCTGATGTCTGCTTGGCTTAATGAAATTTTCCTCCATCTTGATAACTCGGAGGTTGGGACAAAGTCAACCACTTGAAATGGCCCTGCACTAGGACTTAATTGATTAGGTCAGTTTAGAGGGCTTCCTACTCTTATCTGTGGAATTCAATTGGAATGAAGGCAAAAAGACATGATTGTGATAATTACTGAATGCGTAATGAGGACTGAAGATTCCCAGAGGCTTGAGACCATGATTATAATCATAGAAGCACCATGCGTCTGTTGATTAAGACCAGATTTAACTCATAACTGACTTGGGAGACACCCAGCTGACTTCGAGAGGAATTAAAATACATTTTAAATTGGAAGCATTATCAGTCTATGTTCAACTCTTCAGGATGACCTCCAACCAAAGAGTCATTAGAAAACTTCTGCAGTAAGTAGTGGCAAGTATAATTACGGTTTCTTTAATATTTAACTGGATACACTATGCTGAATCTCATTATTTACATGAAGTACTGAGTCAATCAAAGGTCTGTAGTGTTCATGTTATGGTACAAATTATCAAAGATTCATCTCTGAGAATCATTCATAAAGATTGTAAACACACTCGTTGACATTATAATGTTGGGTTATTAATATTAACGATTTACTAACGACGTTTTTCACATAATCACTTTAATTCGAAGCGTATCATTCAACAAGAATCGCGCTGCATTGGTTGCGCTCTTCACTATTAGCCACTATCTTCTAGTGACACCTTGTGGTTGTCAGAGCAACTGCATCATCTGTAATTGAAGGTGAGCAGTCATCTTTTTGTCCATATTTTACACATAGTTTCGCCATAAATCTATTTATTTCACTTGCTGCAAATCCACTGTCATTTTAAGTTATTAGGATGACATTCCTAACTAAAATAAATCACTTGACAGAATTAAATGATATCATCTTCCACAAGCATTTTGCAGCTATTTGGGTGGTAGAAACATATTGTCTTGTGTAAGTTGAGTTCAGTTTTCTGCCCTGTTCAGCAGGTGTCTGAGCAATGCAAATCTGGCACAGATGCCTCGATTTTCGAGATTTCCACATTCTACCGTGAGTAGTCTTCACTCTGCACTTCCTGTACCTCGTTCCACTTATTTGCTGCTTTCGACCCCGAACATCACTATGTATTTATGCACTTTTCCAACTCTGTTTTCATTATACTTTCAAAGTTGACTGTACCAAGCAGCCTAGAGGGCACATTCAACACCTCACAGCCTGTCAGCTCTCAACAATGTACAACTACGTATCTATTTTAAACTTCCATGTGTACTAAACCACAGGGCTCAGTTTGCATGGCTTTTAAACACTTGTATTTCTCTTGCCTTCACCTCCACCACCATCTCACAGGTGACCGAGTCCCTCTACACTCCCTCGGTCATCAAGGCAAGCTCAAAGAGCAGTGTTCCCTGGTCAAGAAACCACGAGGGCTCAGGAACACACACACACACACACACACACACACACACTCGGAGACTTAAACCAAGAGATTGTGAATACATGATAAGCGCAAATACATTGTTGCTCTGACATAAGTGGCAATGTGACTTTCCACTCAAGATTAAAATCTATAAATTCTATAACAGATTTTAGGTCGAAGTCTATAGCAGTTTAGACAGGTCCTCTTCTCTCCTTCTGACTGCAGAGCACATTTTTGAAGTGTCTCCATTTTCCCCCTAAGCCACAACTAGTGCCCTGACAACAGGGAGAAGTAATCGAATTATTGGGGGGTCTGGTGCCAGCGCTGGCATCAGCAAAACATCCTTCAGCTCGAGGCTCTTGCAATTACCCCCTACACCCTCCCTGCTCATCCCTCTGTGAGGACTGGAGGTTGGAGCTGCGGTTACTCCACCTGATTGTCTGACTGCTGCTCCTCGTTATGAGAGACAGGTGCGTCTCACTTTGGGAAGGAGTCTAGACTTTTGTAGAGAGAGCTCTCCTGCCCTGGTGAAGAGGAAGAACCTGACTGGAAAGCAGATGTGTGTGTGTGTGAATAAGCCCATGTGAAGGAGTTCTACAGTCATTTCTGGACCACACACCTGCAGCCAAGGTTCAACAAACCTTTCTATCAAATCACTTTGTGACCCATGTAACTCCTTTTACAAAGATCACTCCACTAATAGTAGCAGAAATAATTTAAATCTCATTTTTTTATTCTTGCTTTAGCAGGCTTGCAGTATTAATATTGAAACCCGTGTTCAAGGTTAACCCCTAGTGCAGTAATGGGGATCACTGGTTTGATTTTTGATTGTTTATTCATTACAGCAAATATCAGGATAGCAAATGAAATAGATTGCCATATTTATATATCTATTGGCATAGCACCCACTGAAAGCCTGTTGTGGGGGAGTCCACTGCTAGAGGACATCAGAGGACTAGTGCGTGGTATATGGATGAAGGAGCCCAATGAGATTAACAGGGGTGAGACACGACAGGGCTTTGGATGCTTGAACCTTACAGAAGATTAAGCACAGAGCGTGACAAAGAGTAATGAACAGTAAAGAGTGTAGCTGATGTAGGGGTTTCACCTACTAATCATTTAAAGTAGAAATAATTTATTTTACCTTTAATAATTAATCAGTCTCATTAATTTAGAATCAGTCTCATTCAAATTATACCAGAACCACAACATTTAGTTCTCAACTAAAGGTAACTAATGGTTTGGTATCTGAACGATTTAACTATGAATTCTGTGGAGGCAGCAACCACTTTTGAATGATAGACAATTTGGTGAAAATAAATGACATTTATTTACAACCAACTATTCTAAAACAAACAGCATCAACAGGGATCAGTATATTTACAGTGAAGACTCGGCATCTAGTGTGTGAATGTGTCGAAGGGAAGGAGAGTAAATGTGTGTGAGCGCGCGGACGTGCGCGCGTGAGGAGGCGGGGTTTGTAATCTCAGTTCTCCTATGGGGAACAAAACATCTAAAATGGCGCCAACTCCAAACAGCAGAGCAGCGTGGCTGTATGTTAATGAGCTCAGCTGGTTTATTCTAACGTGGTCAGAACAAAGGGTAAAGTCGCTGGCTTAATAACTAAACATTAATGTGGTGTGTCTGAGAATGGGGAATATATCAGTTATCAATTAATCAGATAAAGCCATGGAGAGATGGCATGCGAGGTGAAGAGAACTTTGTACAAATCTTGAAGATTATCTAAACAAAGTTGAACAAACATTCAGAATGTCTTAACAGAAAACTTAGTTAAGTCTACAGTTCAAATAACTATGCCCTTTTATAAATTATGCCCAGCGTTATAAACTATGCTCACGTGTTGAGGATTTTGGGTGGTTTCCTCCTCTCTGAATTATCCTGGAATTAGGAGGGAATTTCCACAACGGGTTCCTCGTTGAGAAAGAGCGACGTAGTCCAGGAATGTGAGTCTCGTCCACGGTTTAACGACAGGGAATTGATCGCCTAGGTGGAAGCAGTTCGGTGAATCTTGCTGCGGTAACGTTGATCAGTCGGTTGTTAGATTACACCGTAACTCGGGCTCGTTAATTAAGAAATACGACTTTCAACTGTTAATCGTACTAAAATTGCTCTTAATAATAAAGAAAACCAGAGAGAGAGAGAGAGATGACCGAGCCTCTCTTAAAAGGGTCTAACCTTGATGCAGATCAAACCCGAGAGAAATATAGCGGATCCTCTCTTAAATAGGTCTAACCTCGGTGCAGGTCAAACCAGATCAAGGTTTCTGATCAAGGTATTTAAACACCTGAGTTCCACGCACTTTAGACACACCCTTTCTTCCGTCGAAGCAAGCTTGTTCGATGTATTGCCAGTGGTACTGCCACCTCTGGTTTGGCATGGTATCTACACTGATAAAGAACGAGGTAGCTGAACAAGTCTGAACATCTTAGTGTTCTATTGTATATCTAACAGATGCAACGACTGAGCGATATAACCGAAATGTCATCTGTCATTAGTTTACTAGCAAAATGACAACAACTCTGTCCTTAAAAGAAAATCTTTTTACAAAAACACTTTAAATTAGTTTAAATGTAAACATCCTGTCATCTTAGCCTACTGATCCTGATAATACTGCAGTCTCTCGTACTGAGCCCTCTCTTCCACCTGCAACACCAATTATTGCTACATTCAGGCAGAGAGCCCCACAAAAACATAAGGAATATGGAAGGATATGGAAGTCAAATAATCCCAAATGATGATTTTTTTTCTTCTTTATTATCAGCAATTCATCAGATACATATAAACGACCTGTAGGAAAAGGACAGAGCTGAGTAACACTTTCAAACAGGAAATCTGGACGGCTCCAGACAAGATCAGTAACCGAGTCGTTCATTCTCTCTTGCTCTGCACACACACACACACACACACACACACACACGTGCGCACACACACATGCACACGCACAATCATTTCTAAACAGTTTGTGCATTTAAAAAACAAATGAACATATTTATATATAATACAGAAATTATCATTAAATAAAATCATCATCCTTGTATTTACAACTCGTAATTTAACCGAAAAAGCAAACATCCCATTCACCTGTTGTTTATAATTTGTTTAAATGTAATGCAAGGTTAATGATACGTCACTGGAGATATGTCACCTTATGATACGTACTGGAGATATGTCACCTTATGATACGTACTGGAGATATGTCACCTTATGATACATACTGGAGATATGTCACCTTATGATACGTACTGGAGATATACCCTTTCCTCTAGACTGCACGTTAATACTCCCCACGTTTATGATGCGAACACAGAACATGTTTCTGCACATATGCTGCGTACTTCACCAATCATTCTAATTTGCACCCTTGTGCACACTGAGTTCAATTGCATGTTTTGCTTCATTGAAACTGATGAACCATGAATCACCCGTGAAAGCTCAGACTCTTATTTGTCCTGTGGTTGATGTGGTGCATACGAGAGTTTGATGCAAAACGTCCTTTGTGAACATTAACTCCCCATTACATTAATGCATAACTGATGCTGATGTCATCACCACTCTGTTGTGATGTCACCTGTAGGTATTTTTCTACACAAAAGCTCCAGTTGAACATATCAGAATCAGTATTTATTAAATTAAGCTTCCCCTTGTTTTAATAATCCTTAAAGCTCTCAAATTGCAATAATGGAGCCATTAAATCAGAAAAAAAATCTGTCTAAAATAAATAAGTAAATAAATAAATAATAAAAATGAGATACATAAAGTCAGTCAGGCAACACTTAGCAGACTCCAGATGTACATATTACAAGGGGATAGTGGCAACCACAAAAAGTATTTTACATTTGTGCCCCATCTTATCACAAATAGGAGGTAAACAACTTTAAACAAACATTTGCAAGTTCATTCTGCAAAAAAAGGTCTACTTTTTTTTTTGTTTTTACACGTCTAGCACAAGACTGTACATCATTTGTATTGAGAGAGGCAGTTTTCTATGGCAATGTTATAAGTAATCATGCTGCACTAATATAGTGCAAAATGGGACCTGAATATGGAGGGGTTAGAGGCGGGCCTATCTGGAGACAGGGAGAGGTGGGCCAATCCAGAGAAGGAGAGAGGCGGGCCTATCAGGAGAAGGGGAGAGGCTGGACTATCCAGAGAGGAGGAGAGACGGGCCTATCAGGAGAGGGGGAGAGGCTGGCCTATCCAGAGAGGAGGAGAGACGGGCCTATCAGGAGAGGGGGAGAGGCGGGCCTATCAGGAGAAGGGGAGAGGCTGGCCTATCCAGAGAGGAGGAGAGACGGGCCTATCAGGAGAGGGGGAGAGGCGGGCCTATCAGGAGAGGGGGAGAGACGGGCCTATCAGGAGATGGGCTGTAGTTTCTGTAGGTATTAGGTATTAGGTAGGAGATATTAGGCCTTAGAAATTAAACCAAATGCAAAATCAATGTCATGATACAGCGGAGCAGGTGGCTGCAAAAGAACCAAACCCAAATGGAGTTTCATGGTAAAACAGTAAATTTCCACTTTTACATGAACTTTGAGATGAAGAATTATCCATCAAATACAACCCTGCATGTGTGAGGATGTGACTGGCATTTTCAGGCTTTCTTGGCAAAGCTCGTCTATCAAAGAAAGGGCCTTGTCCCACAGCTGTCCTTCCGAAAAGCACACCTATGTTACAGGACGGCAGGAAGATGGAGGCAGACTTCCACAACTGTCTGCCAAGGCTCCAGTGAAAGTCAAAAATAAGAATTTTTTCTTTTTAAATTTGAAAGAAAAGAAAAGAAAAAAGAGAAAGAAGGGACAAACAAAGGCCAGTTGTGGACAGAGCGTGAGCTGGAGTCTCCGTCATGAGGAACACGACCCATCTCTCCAGGGCCCAGACACCTGGGCGGGAGGTGGGCGTGGCCTCCGCAGGTGCAGCGGCAGTGACAGGAGGGCTACATATCAGCGTCGCCGTCGTACGCCAGAGTCAGAGGCTTCAGCCTGTTGTTCATCTGTCTCCTCTGGGGCTTCTGGGGCTTTTTGCTAAAAGGGAAAAAATAGACCCCCTGGGTGACCAATGAAAAGCTGCGTTTAAATAGATTAACGAATACTGGGATGTAAATTATGCTTTGCGCTTTCTCGATGGCATCAAAACTCTCGTAACAAATCTAGTCCAAGTACAGTTTTTTTCTAAGTGGTTAAGCTCAAACTAAAACTGCTCGATGTCCAAATACCTTTAGTAACGGAGCAAAGCATCTCCGTGGTTCGTATGGTGGAGAACAGACTGGCTTTGCTGTTTAGCTTCTGGGCTGCGCTGTATTTCATGCATTTCAATGTTAACCGTCATGCTTTTAGTAAGAGCCTGATGGTCATGCGATGGCTATGTCTAGTATAGCTTATACTTCAGGACAGCTCATTGTCCTGTAATACAGTACACTACTGCATAGGTTTGCAGGTGCACGATCTGTGTACTGTATCATTGTGGGGGACAATAATAATAAATGTAATAACAATGTGTAAATAATGCAACTACAAATAAAGGTCTTTTATTATTGTTCTGTTCTTCTAATAGCGCTAGTTACTGCCAATTTGTATCTAGAAAGTAAAAGAGGCGACTTAGGGGCACAAGAAGGCATGAGGAAGCAAATAATAACACTCTGACATCTGTGAGTCTTACCTTAGTGAGCACTATGACAGAAACAATGAACAAAGTTAGGAACAGGATATTATGACAAATGTACTTAACACCACATCATAGCCACAAAGCCTCAGTGTGTCAGGCCAAATGACCTGCTGAAATTAAACTGGTAGATTAAAAATGGGCAATTCTTTTGTAATGGACATCTTATTATCCTCGGTAATAAAATCAGAACAAATGTAGATCTGAAGAGGCTGTAGAGAGTGATAATTATGAGCAGTTTTAAAAGCAACCAACAGGGGGCAATGTTGATAAAAAACTGCAACCAATGCCGCAGGCATTTTAACAGGCCTGGCGTACATCTACAGGGCGGGACTTTTGTATATTTAAGAATATAAAGAATATAAAGTAAAAATGATGTAAATCTCGGTATCTTACAACTACAGGGCCACATCTGTGTCTGTAATGGGAGGCAGTGGTAAGGTGAGTGGCCCCTCAGCAACTACAGGGCCACATCTGTGTCTGTAATGGGAGGCAGTGGTAAGGTGAGTGGCCCCTCAGCAACTACAGGGCCACATCTGTGTCTGTAATGGGAGGCAGTGGTAAGGTGAGTGGCCCCTCAGCAACTACAGGGCTACATCTGTGTCTGTAATGGGAGGCAGTGGTAAGGTGAGTGGCCCCTCAGCAACTACACGGCCACATCTGTGTCTGTAATGGGAGGCAGTGGTAAGGTGAGTGGCCCCTCAGCAACTACACGGCCACATCTGTGTCTGTAATGGGAGGCAGTGGTAAGGTGAGTGGCCCCTCAGCAACTACAGGGCCACATCTGTGTCTGTAATGGGAGGCAGTGGTAAGGTGAGTGGCCCCTCAGCAACTACAGGGGCCACATCTGTGTCTGTAATGGGAGGCAGTGGTAAGGTGAGTGGCCCCTCAGCAACTACACGGCCACATCTGTGTCTGTAATGGGAGGCAGTGGTAAGGTGAGTGGCCCCTCAGCAACTACACGGCCACATCTGTGTCTGTAATGGGAGGCAGTGGTAAGGTGAGTGGCCCCTCAGCAACTACAGGGCCACATCTGTGTCTGTAATGGGAGGCAGTGGTAAGGTGAGTGGCCCCTCAGCAACTACAGGGCCACATCTGTGTCTGTAATGGGAGGCAGTGGTAAGGTATCTTACAACTACAGGGCCACATCTGTGTCTGTAATGGGAGGCAGTGGTAAGGTGAGTGGCCCCTCAGCAACTACAGGGCCACATCTGTGTCTGTAATGGGAGGCAGTGGTAAGGTGAGTGGCCCCTCAGCAACTACAGGGCCACAGAGTCACAGGGCGATGCAAAGCCACATGTTAGTCTGTTATTGTGATTTGTGTAGGCACAGGTGGCTCTAAATCAATATAAACAACCAGTTACTGTATATTCAACATTACAAAACGTAGGCTTCACTTCTAAACAAATTGCAGTCAACACCCAGTGTGAGATATTAAATTGCATTAAAAATATGTAAAATGATTGAATGATCGGCCAAAATCTTGCTACAGAGCTTTAACTACACACATGTTAAGTAATTGCACAGGAGTTTGTTGCTAATGGTGAAGCTCTTACCAGGCTAAGTAAGTCATGGAGAAGATGAACACCAGCAGCACGACAGCTCCAGCTGCTACGCCGTACACCCAAGTCTTCAGTTTGCCATCTGCACACAGGGACAGAGGCCAGTCAACACCAGCTGCTTCACATGGGCTGCTGATTCCTAGCTTCCTGTGGCAGGCGGGACTAAGCGAGCTTTGAGGGCGGGGCTACAAGGGCAGGGCTACGAGGGCGGGGCTATGAGGGCGGGCTTACGAGGGCGGGATTGTGAAGGTGGGGCTACAAGGGTGGGGCTACAAGGGTGGGGCTACGAGGGCAGGGATACAAGGATGGGATTATGAAGGTGGGGCTACGAGGGCGGGGCTATGAGGACGGGATTATGAAGGTGGGGCTACGAGGGCGGGGTTATGAGGACGGGATTATGAAGGTGGGGCTACGAGGGCGGGGCTATGAGGACGAGATTATGAAGG
Source organism: Brachyhypopomus occidentalis (assembly GCA_020368025.1). Lineage (NCBI taxonomy): Eukaryota > Metazoa > Chordata > Actinopteri > Gymnotiformes > Hypopomidae > Brachyhypopomus > Brachyhypopomus occidentalis. Next base: position 4,894,817 of record JAGXOD010000072.1, read on the forward strand.
TGGGGCTACGAGGGCGGATCTATGAGGACGGGATTATGAAGGTGGGGCTACGAGGGCGGGGCTATGAGGATGGGATTATGAAGGTGGGGCTACGAGGGCGGATCTATGAGGACGGGATTATGAAGGTGGGGCTACGAGACCTTGGTTACACAATCTTAGATACACAAACAGGCCTACAAATTGGGCAGCTTCCTGTAAATACTGCAAAATAATTCTAATTATTACTGCTAATAATAGTAATAATAGTAATAATACATATACATACTTTAGTAACCATCAATGGTATTATCTATTTATTGGTTTGGAATAAGTGGTACTAATTGGTACTGTGAGGCTCTGTGTAGGGAGAATAATCACACAGTTAATGCTCACCTGGTCCGAAGGGCTGTAGGAACCAGGTTCGGCCAGAGCGGCCTGGTTGACTAGCAGGGGACAGGGTGGGGCTCATGGCCCGGATGGTCTTTACATCAGCCTTGCTGTCCCCTGCAGTGGGGATCTCCAACACTGGAATCACTGTGCACTGCTCCAGGACCCCATCTGATGTCATCACTTCAGTGTAGCCCTCCTCGCAGCCGCATACACCGGCCTGCAGGGGGCAGCAACACTCCGGTGAACACAGAACTACAAAGACGTAGCAAGCAGGAGAAACAAAGGGTGTCGTTCCTAACATTTCTTCTCACTAGCTTGGGAGCTAGGGGTTTCCCTGGCTTATAAATGGCGGTCTTCTATAACTACTAAAATGTATTTATATTCTTTGTTGTCACTGTTTGTTTCATTTCTAGTATAAAGTAACGCTAATAAGCACCCTAATTTTTCTAGAACATCACTTAGTCTGTGGAGCTTCTCTCTTCTGCTGGTATCATGTCTAAGAAGCAGTAATGCTAATTCTACTGGGCGTGTTTGCTTGATGAGGTTTGTAACAGTACAGCAGAGCAGAGATTTTGTGAAGGCAATAGTTCAGACGACACACTTGTGTGGCATAAACACTGTCTGGATGGGGGTGCCCTGATGGAGGGGGGCTGTTCTCAGTTTGCATGTATTTTCCCTGTGTGTGTCCTTGTACTTTTCTGTTAAGGGCTGTGTGTGTGTGTGTGTGTGTGTGAGAGAGAGATTCTGGATTCTGATGTGCATTCTCCTCACTTTGCCTACATTTAGCAGAAGTCTTTGATTTAGCCCTGGAGTCTAGGGAAGATAATCAGTGCCTATGCCAGTGCTCAGCCCTGACTAGAGCTCGCCTGATCCACCCCGGGGGCAGACGGAAGGAGCGGCCAAAGTGCCGGAAACGATCCGACCACAGCAGTTGGCTCACCAGTCTGAGCTGCTCGTGCCTACACAGCTGCTCTGAATGACAAATGCATCCATGCTGAGATCTTAGACAGGAGGCTATCTGCACACCTTTATACACCCTGAGGACATGGAACTACATGGTTTCTGCAAATATTTAAGAATATATTTAACATGCATAAAAACAGACACAGATACACACACACACACACACTACCCACCACCTACCACAATAGCAAGGACAATGACTCAGGGCGATGACTAGCATCTTTAGGTTTGCCATACTAAATCTGGCTTTGTGTGTTTTTGATTCAAATATATTAAAGTTCTGTCTTCATGTTGTATTGAGAATTTGTGTTGTATAATGTAGAGTTTGTAAAAACGTCATGGATTGTAAAATGTCGCACAACTTGTGTGAAGTCAATTATTTTGATACAGTAGCATATTAGCTGGGTTAGTGTTCTTTTCTATCCATATATTGTCAAAATATACTAATATTTCTTACACGTAATCCACCATATTTGTTGGATTTTCAGAGATTTCTAAATTCAGTCCTTTTCCTTTCTCTGTCTCTCTCTCTCACTGTCTCTCTCTCTCTCACACTGTCTCTCTCTCTCTCCCTCTCTCTCTCTCTCCCTCTCTCTCTCTCTCTCCCTTGCTCTCTCTGAGTGTAGCAGACCCAGCTGTAGCACAATCATCCCCCTGAGCCCTTTTGACACTTTGCCTATGCCAGAGTAGTACACATAGGCCAGCGGGTGCACAAACAAACACACACACACACACACACACACACACACACACAAACCTCGGTGCAGTAAGAGTGGGGTTTGTCGCAGGCTGGGTCACATGACCTGTCTGCTATTGGCTGACTTGTGGCCAGACATCCACCTGCAGGGCATGTGGTCAAACGTCAGGGCTCTTAGCAACATAGATGCTCATGCACATACACACAGCGTCCCATATTCTGTTACAGTTTGCTAACGTTTTAGCCTGTTTGTTGTGCTAGAGACTCACAAATGTGTCCACTCCCTCACTGGTCTCACTGCTCATCCCTTCTGTCGTGTGTTTGTTGTTTTGATATTAGCACTGAAGTACTGACTCATATTAACAGTTAGAAAAAGTTTCCCAGACCTCTAGGCGCACACATTACCATTGATTCCTCATTTGGCAGTCCGCATGCATATGTGAGGAGATGCGCAGGCAGAGTAGATGGGGCAGATGCACGCCTGCATGCTCCCATGTGAGTAGCCACTACTGAGCTGAGGCGTTGCAGTGCACAATTAAAAATGAATCTCTGCGGGATGTCCACCACAAGGAAGGAGAGAAATAGCAAGTGCACACTCCTCCATCCCTCTCTCTCTCTCTCTCTCCCTCACTCTCTCTCTACCTCTCCCTCTTCCTGCTCCCTCTCTCTCTCTCTCTCCCTCTCCCTCTCTCTACCTCTCCCTCTCTCCCTCACTCTCTGCTCCCTCTCTCCCTACCTCTCTCTCTCTCCCTCACTCTCTCTCCTCCCTCACTCTCTCCCTTACCCTCTCCCTCCTCCCTCTTTCCCTCCCTCTCTCTCTCCTTCACTCCCTCGCTCTCTCCCCCTCTCCCTCACTCTCTCCTCCTCCTCTCCCCCTCTCCCCCTCCCTCTCTCCATTTCTCCTTCTCTCTCTTTCTAAACCATGGCCTCAGGGAGAATCCAATGAGTGTGTGAACGTGCTGAAACGAACAGCCACTGGGCAACGTGGGGTTTTCTGCATGATCCTTTCTCTGAGCTGGGATAAATCGATACAGTCTGCGCTGAGAGCAGTGAAACAGAACCTCACCCTGCCCGGCCCTCATGCAGCCTCTCTGCTGCTGATGCCACTACTGCTGGCACAATAGCTAACGTTGGGAGGCTGGGCATGTCCATGACAGGAACGTCCTCAGAAAACGCTCCTCTCTACACTTGCTAGAAAAAAGCATTTTTGTTGAAGCTATGAGGCACTGGAAATAAGCTATGTCTGTTGAGGGGTGTATAGGCTTTTGAAGCTTCAAACTGCAGGCATCTGCAAAAAAAAAATGGTTTTACCTATCACAAGCCTTTTTTTGTTTTCATGAATATTCATGAAGCTTCGTACCTCAGAACAACACGTGAATATTTATGAGCCTGCGTTGTTCACAAGGAGGTGGGCAGGGTGCTGTGTGCTCCGCTGCAGTGATCTGTCGATCAGAGGGGCTTGGCTGGCATGCCATCTGGAATAGGCTGCATTTGGATGGCTCAGCACAATGAAAATAGATGACTACAACTTTACGCTGGGCATAAATTTGGCTATAAAATGGCTTATTTTCTATGCCAAACCTGCAACATGAAGATCATCATAAATTGTGTTTTTCAGTAAAATTTTAATAATAATAATTTCACAATATGAGAAGCACAAAAATAGAGCAGCGCCCACCAGCACACACTGTAGCAGTACGATAGGGAACAGGATTAAAACGTGAGTGTGACTGTCGTGGATTAAAAGCTCATTTCCACAGAGCTTATATGGAGGCCAAGGAGGAGTAACCACTCATCCACATCCTCCGCACGCCAGCTGCTGACGGCTCAGAATGGCAACTTATCTCCCCTCTGTCTCCCACCTCTCTCTCTCTCTCTCTCTCTCTCTCTCTCTCTCTCCCTCTCTCCCTCTCTCTCTCTCTCTCTCTCTCTCTCTCTCTCTCTCTCTCTCTCTCTCTCTCTTTGATGTACAGCTTACATGGGGTGGCTGGATTTCTGATCACCTGGTAAAAATCCAGGCCAGATTATGGTTTATCATTTGCTTTCCCCTCTTTTAAAGGGTTGGAGAAAAGCCACCGTGATTGCTGTGGCCGGAGGTTCTACATGGGAGCCTCACGGTGAGGGCGGCGCTGCAGGGATGAGAGTGTGAGGGATGTGAGCAGCGTACCTGTGACGTTCAGGCCGTCAGAGCGCTGACACCACACCAGACGTGAGGAGCCTCTCCACGGCCCAGTCATCCACCTGTACTCGTAACACTGGCCCTCTGGAACAGGCGGGAAAATGTTAACCAGCGCAGAACTTTACCCACTACTCCTCCTCAAGGGGAGGATGACGTGACCCTGTGTCCTTTTCAGGAGGGTGTAGGAAGGCGTAGGCCGGTTTGTTACTCCACCTGTGCACGGCTGAGTCTCCCACTCCTGCTGTGGACACTGGTGGAGGTTCTCGGGCTCGTGGGCACGTGTGGCTCTAGAACGGACCTGCACAGAACCAATGCCCAGATCCTCCCCGTCCACACAGCTGAGCAGACATGCGCTCCACACCGTCCACTCCGTCAGGTAACACTCTCCTGCCACACACATCACAGCACGGTCAACACCCGTGTCCACACTGGTACAACACACCAGACGACGCGTGTCCCATGAGGAACGGACCACAGCCACACACGGCAGGCGTCATACATGAAGGACAATGTGACATCCGTGATTTGACCAGTATAACTAATGTAACGCTTATATTAATGCAAGTGTAGTTTTATGTTCTCATACTGAAATGTGAATTGGATTTCATATTCTGTGATATTCACAGTCATAAATTTCATCTGCAGTCAGATATGCTTTTCACCATGTGCATGAGATGATTGGAATAAAATAGGGTTAGACTTTCCCATTTTAATGAATATTTCAGATAATTAATTAATCATAAAGCAGCCCTAACTAAAGTGCTGACCCCAGTGGTGATGATTAAAACACAGAGTGTAGGAGGACAGCCTGGATATTGCTATAAGTACCTGTGACTCGCAAGTGACATATCTAGCTTCACCTAAATCTACACAAGTACTGTTGTAAGTTTTCAAAAACAAGCGGGGCAGGAAGGCAGATTTCTTGGAATAGGGCAAACGGGGGCTCATGCTCAGGGGCATGTATAGGCTCTGGACCCCGAGGGTGAAACGCTAGAGGTTCGTGGCTTATGGTGGAGAGCAGAACAGTAGCAGGAAGACCAGTAAACATTCGCCCACTGTTTGTTTTTGTTTTTGTTTGGGGGGGGGGGGGTATCGTCCACTCAGTGCATGAATGCTGGTGAATCATTACTGTATTTGCTGTTTCAGATATGTATAAACACTCCAGCAACACAGCATGTCAAAACACAAGATCACATCTGTCATTCATACGTGCCAAGCACTCGCCAACATATTCTGAGAAACAAAGGTTTCTGCAAAAATTTCCACATTATTATTAAAATTTATACTGAGATAACATACCTGAGAGATAGAGAGAGTGAGTGAGAGAAAGAGAGAGATGTATATTACAGAGTTAGATCTATGTTTAGGGGTCATGCATTTCAGAGCTGAGTCCAGACCCAGAATGGGGAACTCCAAAAAAATAAAACGTAATAAAAATAATAATTTTTCTTCTTTCAAAATGCATACAAATTGAATTTTAACGTATATACCACCATACGGCTCCTTGACGCACACAGGCGGACAAAAATATGTGTTTTGCAGAGAGGTTTCTTGAAACCCCCAGCAAGCTGTATAGCTGAGAATAAAGCACAGCTGTGATGAACAGAAGGGTACCCTGGAGAGTTCTGCTTCATAGCCACAAAAACCTCAAATAAGCCACCTTCACTTACAAACGTGCACCCCTGAAGCAGAAAGGGACTTCAAAGCAAAAGGCTGAAGTGAGCAGAGCAGTGGAAACTTTGTGATACAGTCTGGAACTCAGCTTTAAGTGTCCACTGATAGCTTGGTGAACATAAACACATAAAGTGTGCTTGCATTTGTTACTTGGGTAGATTCTCTGCTTCTAAGGTAGGCTTGTCTTGAATATACTATTAACTAGATATTGATAGATCTCTTGGCTGTTTGGTTAGTCTAGATATCTTGCTTGTTCATTAGTTGATTCAGGTGTGGTTTCAGTCTATTTCAGTGGTTTCAGTTGATTCAGGTGTGGTTTCGGTCTAATTGAAGTGTCAATAACAGGGGTGGAGCCTGTAATTCTAGATAATTAAGTCGGCATTCACACAGTAATCAGTGTGCTTGCATTTGTTACTTGGGTAGATTCTCTGCTTCTAAGGTAGGCTTGTCTTGAATATACTATTAACTAGATATTGATAGATCTCTTGGCTGTTTGGTTAGTCTAGATATCTTGCTTGTTCATTAGTTGATTCAGGTGTGGTTTCAGTCTATTTCAGTGGTTTCAGTTGATTCAGGTGTGGTTTCGGTCTAATTGAAGTGTCAATAACAGGGGTGGAGCCTGTAATTCTAGATAAATTAAGTCGGCATTCACACAGTAATCAGTGTGCTTGCATTTGTTACTTGGGTAGATTCTCTGCTTCTAAGGTAGGCTTGTCTTGAATATACTATTAACTAGATATTGATAGATCTCTTGGCTGTTTGGTTAGTCTAGATATCTTGCTTGTTCATTAGTTGATTCAGGTGTGGTTTCAGTCTATTTCAGTGGTTTCAGTTGATTCAGGTGTGGTTTCGGTCTAATTGAAGTGTCAATAACAGGGGTGGAGCCTGTAATTCTAGATAAATTAAGTCGGCATTCACACAGTAATCAGTGTGCTTGCATTTGTTACTTGGGTAGATTCTCTGCTTCTAAGGTAGGCTTGTCTTGAATATACTATTAACTAGATATTGATAGATCTCTTGGCTGTTTGGTTAGTCTAGATATCTTGCTTGTTCATTAGTTGATTCAGGTGTGGTTTCAGTCTATTTCAGTGGTTTCAGTTGATTCAGGTGTGGTTTCGGTCTAATTGAAGTGTCAATAACAGGGGTGGAGCCTGTAATTCTAGATAAATTAAGTCGGCATTCAGTATCTCCTCGGCCAGCAGTAGACTAGATTTTATTAGGATACACAGAATGTGCTTTTCCATCCCTGTGCTCACCTTGAACAACACCAGAAGATGGAGATGCCAGAGAAGAAACCGCAACTCCAGTAACCTCATCTACCCACCTTGTTCATCTGTACCAAAGGTGAAGGTAGCAGGGGGACTCTGGAATTGCCACTCTGCAGTTCAGAAGGCAGACTTTATCTCAGCCTTCGCATCTGCTAAGTCACTCGACTTCCTGGCTCTGACAGAGACATGGATCACTCCAGAGAACTCTGCAACTCCAGCTGCTCTCTCTACCTCCTTTGCCTTCTCCCATTCTCCACGGCAGAACGGCAGGGGGTGGTGGCACAGGTTTGCTTCTCTCTCGCTCATGGTGCTTCTCTGTACTCTCATTTTCTTATCTTAACATTTCTTCCTTTGAATTCCATGCTATCACGGTGTCTTTCCCCACTAAACTTCACATCATTGTTCTCTATCACCCTCCAGGTCCACTGGGAAACTTCATAGATGAGTTGGACATTCTTCTGAGTGCTCTCCCTTAGAGTCATCACTTGTTCTTCTAGGGGACTTCAACCTTCCAACAGAGAGACTACATTTGTCCTGTCTTCTTCCACTGCTGTCGTCATTCGATCTTGCTTTCAACCAGTCAACTCCAACACACAGAGCAGGAAACACACTGGACCTGATCTTCAGTAGACCTGCCCCAGTGTTGGATCTGACAGTAACTCCTCTTGACTTTTCTGATCATCATTTCTTGTCCTTTTCACTCTCCCTTCCTGCTTCTTCTGCACACACCTCCACGTCAGCTTCTTCTACCACCTACCGCAACTTTCGCTCAGTCTCCTCCTCTTGTCTGGTCTCTACTATTGTCTCCTCTTCCACATCCTGAATCATTTTCTTCCCTCCCTCTGGAAACTGCCACAAACACATTCCTTTCTTCCATCTCCTCTTCTGTCGACCATCTCTGTCCTCTCTCTTCCAGGGCAAGATCCTCTCTGTCAACTCCTTGGCTGACAGATGTTCTCGAGACAACAGAAGAGTACTGAGACTGGCGGAAAGAAAGTGGAGAAAATCTCAAGATGATTCAGATCTCCACTCCTACCAGTCTCTTCTCTCAAGGTTCTCAACAGAAATAACAGCGGCGAAATCTTCCTTCTTCAAGGAGAAGCTGGAAGCATCAGCCTCTGATCCACGCAAGCTCTTCAACATTTTCTCCTCTCTTTTAAACCCTCCCACTCCCCCCCCCCCCCCTCTACTCTCTCCCCTGAGGATTTTGTCACCTTCTTTGAGGAGAAGGTTGATAAGATTCGCAGATCCTTTTTTCTCTACCAATATCCTTCCTACTGAACACCACCCTCCACCTCATTCCCTGTCTTGCTTTTCTCCTCTTTCCACAGATGACATCATACAGTTGGTCTCATCCAACAATCCTACTACCTGTCCACTGGACCCGATTCCATCCACGCTATTTCAGACAATAGCACCTGACCTTCTACCTTTCATCACTCATGTCATCAACAGCTCCTTGTCAACAGGCCATGTACCAGCTATCTTCAAGACTGCAAGAGTGATCCCCATCTTGAAGAAGCCTACTCTGGACTGTTCTGACATCAGCAATTACAGACCTGTATCTCTTCTTTCTTTCCTATCTAAGGTCTTGGAGCGTTCTGTTTATAACCAACTGTCTCTATTTCTTTCTCTGAACAACCTACAGGACCCGAACCAGTCTGGCTTCAAACCGGCGCACTCTACTGAAACTGCTCTCATCGCAGTTACAGAGAAGCTGCATGCTGCTAGATCTGCCAAACTGTCTTCGGTCCTAATTCTGCTTGACCTCTCTGCAGCCTTCGACACAGTTGACCACCAGATCCTCCTGTCTGTCCTCAGAAGACTTGGAATCACTGGCACTGTCTGGCAGTGGTTTAAGTCTTATCTAGATGGGAGATCTTACCAAGTATCTTGGCAGGGGGCCACATCTGCTCCTTCCAGGCTCACCACGGGTGTCCCACAAGGCTCAGTGCTCGGTCCTCTGCTCTTCTCTCTTTACACTCGTTCTCTTGGTGATGTAATATTCTCCCATGGATTTTCCTATCACTGTTATGCTGATGACACTCAACTTGTACTTTCCTTTCCACCTTCTGACACACAGGTTTCATCTCGGATCTCGGCTTGTCTTGCTGATATCTCATCTTGGATGTCGGCTCATCACTTGAAGCTGAACCCCAGCAAGACTGAATTACTGTTCATCCCTGGAACTTCAAGTCCTCGCCAGGATCTTTCCATCTCTTTTGAGAACTCGCTGGTCACCACATCTGCTGAAGCTCGAAGTCTTGGTGTAGTTGTGGATGACCAGTTATCGTTTCTCAACCCATGTTGCAAACCTGACTCGGTCATGCAGATTTCTCCTTTACAACATTCGGAGAATTCGACCTTTTCTGTCTAGCGAGGCTACTCAAGTGCTTGTTCAGTCTCTTGTCATTTCAAGACTTGACTACTGCAACTCACTCCTGGCTGGTCTTCCTATGCGTACCATCAGGCCCTTGCAACTGATCCAGAACTCGGCGGCTCGACTTGTCTTCAATGTTCCTAAGTTCAGCCATGTTACTCCTCTGCTGCGCTCTCTTCACTGGCTTCCTGTAGCTGCCCGCATCAGATATAAAACCCTGATGCTGGCCTACAAGGCTAAGAATGGACCAGCACCTCCATACATGGTGGCAATGGTCAAATCCCGATCTGTACCCAGAGCTCTTCGAGCTTCAAGCACAGCTCGGCTTGACCCACCATCTCTCAGGACATGCGGAAAACATGCATCCAGACTTTTTTCAGTTCTGGCACCTCAGTGGTGGAACGAACTTCCACTGAGTGTCCGAATGGCAGTCTCTTGCTGTTTTTAAGCGAAGACTGAAGACACATCTGTTTCAAGAGCACTTAAATTAAATTTTACTACACTAGCATGTATTAAATATTTGTGACTGTAATGACTTTTCTTGCTTTTATCTGTTAAGTAGGGTTTTCTCAGTATATATTTGAGTATATCTAGGCGTCCATACTGACTGTATCTAATAATATCTTTGCTTAAAGTTTCTTCCTGATTTTAGCCTAAACTAACTAGCTAGAGATTTTGTTCTGAGTAAAACAATGAAGCACTTTTTGTAAGTCGCTCTGGATAAGGGCGTCTGCTAAATGCCGTAAATGTAAATGTAAATAAACGATCGTGCTGATTTGCGTGGACATTTACCAGCCTTAAAACATGCACAGCTCCTTGGAATCACTGCTGTCTGCAGCAGCTTGTGAGGATGTGAACGTGGGTGTAGCTTTACCCGGACAGGGAACGGTGCACGACTCCTCCAGCACCACCCGTGTGTCTCCGTCCACTGCCTGCTCCAGGTCCCCACACAGCTCCTCCTCCACCAGGTTGCCTACGTCCCTCTCGGAGCCGTCCGACACAAAGCAGGACACGTTCCTGAACCTCACGCCCTGGCCGCACCGAGCGCCCTGCACACATCACCACACCGTGACCCCCTGCGTGTGGCCCTGTGTTGCAGTGATACGGGGCAGCCGTGTGTCTACATCCCCAGAGCAATTATACAGGGCACAAACACCCAGTTCTCCAAAAAACTGGAGTGTGGTTTGGAACAGCTCAGTGTCTGAAATGTGAGTCAGTCTGTCAACCCTGTGCACCCCCACCCCCCCCCATCCCCCCAACACCTGCTCAAAATCCCTCCAAACTTTAGACAGAAGTGAGGGTGTGTGCAGTAAACCAGGAGCCTCCCTGTCAGAAAGTAAAGGGTTAGACTCAGACAGTGTGGAACAAAGGACAGAGTCACCGCTCCCTCACTCAGAGCCTCCGAGCCTGACAGGGAGGCACCGAGAGTGGGTAGACAATGTAGGGGAGAGACAGTCAGAGGGGGGGAGAGAGAGAGAGAGAGAGAGAGAGAGAGAGAGAGAGAGAGCGAGAGAGAGAGAGAGAGAGAGAGAGAGACAGGAACAGGGAGGGGGAGGGGGAGTGGACGATTGTGTCTTCTGTCCTGTCTTTAATTAAACCCCCTGATGGGCCTAGCAATCTAGACACACAGCAGCGGGAGGAGTTTAGCAGAAATGCAAATGAGCAGGGAGGAGGAGCTATGGGCACCGAGGGAGTGTGAAGATGACTGCAGACCCAAGAACTGAACGCTGGTTGGACAGATCGGGAAGAAGCGCATGAAGACATTAAGATGGCGGCGACGGCAGACCTCAGCTCTGCACGGTGACCAGGCTCCATATCTCCAGCGGTAGCAGGGCCTGACGGGACACGGTTTCCACTGCTCCAGCTGCGCGGGGCAGGGACGGCCATCGCCCTGGGACGCCTGCACCACACTCCTCCGTCTCCATAGCTTCCCTACAGCGGGACGGGGGAGCAGAGCAGGACGGGCATCAGCGCCGGAGGATCAACACCAGCACAACGGCTTTGGTTTTGATTATAGGACGTAGGAACAGGATATGATTTCACACCCTAGATACACATAATGGACTGGGGAAAAAAAACATCTCAAGTTCTCTCAAAGAAACTGATATTTTTCAGGTGTTTAAGCAGCATTAAACAGCTACAGCTAGTCCTCCTGTTACGGGTTCGTCTCGCCCTCCAGCAGATCCACTTGAGAGTCCTTGAAAAGGAAAAGGCTTTTTCCTGTAAATGAAGCGTTTCATGTTACACTCGTTATCACGTATTAGAACCTGATATCAAATCCCAAAATGGTGCAGGACCAGAAACGTGTGTGTGTGTGAGTAATACTGAGTCTGTCACTGCTCTCCTGCGCATAACGTAATCAGCAGAGTCATTGTCGAGCCTGAATCCAGCGTCTGGAACGGCTTTGAATATTTATCTACATTGTTTTTCAGTTCAACCATGAAAGGCAATAAAATAAGCAGGAGATCCGTTGCTTAAGCCTCGTGTGTCCTGCTGTTTAAGACCGGCACACTTGCAATTACGATGTAGCGATTACTCACCGTCTGAGGGAGCTACGCACAGCCCAGTCAACCACATACTTAACTCAGCAGAACAATTTCCCACATATAAAACAATATGATTATATGGGCTGCTAAATCAACGTGAATCATCGCTCGTGGAATTTGCATACTAAGGAACTGACAGACAACGGGAGATTTCTGCTGAATAGCCTTGATTACGAGATTTCCCACAGTTCAATGGGTGGAGCGGCCCGTGCCGTCACACCCATAGTGCCTCCCTTCGGGTTCAGGGGGCAGGGCCCCTCCAGCTGACCAGTAAAGAGCAAAGGTCACCCATCACACGCCCATACGGCTCTCGCCTAGCATATGCATGCAAAGGTCATGCAGTGCGGCATTCCCAATTAGCCTGCTCTGCTCATATCTCCTGCCTCTACATCGCCCTTGCTGATGCTCTCAGATTAAACGCCACGCCGAAGCTGAAGCTAACTGATATCATCTTCTGCATATTTTAACTGGGGCTGAGTGTATTTGGCCCTGCGGGGTGAAGGCGACGCTCCTTAATGTTGAAAATGAGGTGCGGGTCCCCGCACACGACGCCGTGCCCTCCAGCCAGACTTCCAAGCTGCCAATTCGTCTTCTCCACGGGCTGCCATCATAAGCTCATCTCCGTGGAGACACGTTCCCCAACCTCCACCCACCCACTCAGCTTACCAGACCACCGTTTCTCACTTTGCTTTGGCTCATGCCGCAGCGATGCAGCTGGTTCTAACTGTGCTGCTGTGATTGCAGTCCATGCTAAGCACCCTGCTGTGATTTCTCGCCCATGGTCGTGTCCGTCTCTCTCTCTCTCTCTGCCTGTCTATCTGCCAGTCTCTCTCTGCCTGTCTATCTGCTAGTCTCACTCTCTCAGCGGGTGGTGAGTGGACTGTAGCACCAGCTGTCACCGTGCAGCCCTTGGCCCTGCGAATACCCACAATGCAGCTTGTTTTGACCCATTCTGCCCAGCTCTCTTATTTGTGTTCCGATAACGAAACAAGTGGAGCGTGTGCATCTGCTGCCTTGATCTCTAACGCCGGCCATTATCGTCTTTGTGTAAAAAAGGGCTCCCGGCGCGGGGATGCAGCCTCTGAGGATTTGTCCTGTTAAGAGCCGCGGTTCACCTGCTCGACTAGGTTTATGAAAATCCCCTCCGCCCACTCGGGGGCAGATTAGAGGCCAGAGCGGCTCGGGCTGGTGCAGGTGTAGACGCAGCCGGCTGCTGTTTCTCCTGCCTCCTGTGGTGGACTGGACCTCACAGGCCCGGCGGCAGGCCGCCATAATGGACCCCCTCCCCCCCCCAATCAATCGTCTGAGCCGATGGAATTACACACAAGGACGTTATTATCCTTTTCTCCAACGCTGCTTTCAGGCGATGACATAATCACTCTCAATGCCATAAAATCTCTGGTTTCAGCCGTTACTCTGCTGATGTTATTCTAAAAGCCCTGAGAAATATTTTAATTGAGAATGTGATCACATTAACCAGCACCACATTTTGCACCACAAAACTGAGTCCCCTCTGGGATATTACCTCGGGCAAATAGTTAATGTTATCGGCTCAGCGGTTTCCGACTAGGTTTCTGGTTTGGCTGATGCTTGGTTTGTCCTCCATGTGTATTGTGGAAGTTGGAGGTGACGTTTTACCTGCCAGCCCACAGGGGAGAGAGCACTCGGACCAGGACGACCAGTCCGACAACTGGCAGTTGATTGGGCACTCAACCACACAGGAAGCGTTCATCTGCCACTTCCTTTCAAGATTAAGCTGAAACAAAAAAAAACATTTTGGTGACCTGATCTGATGGGCTGAGCTAGAACAGCCAAAGACAAAGACGTCAGAAGATCAGAAGGCACCTCCTCACAGAACCTGAGGTCCACAGACTTCCCGTCACTGCGAACACAGTCCAGCATGCGGGTCTTGATGCCGCTCCCACACACCGACCGCTCACTCAGCTGACACGTGCTCCAGTCTGGAACCAATCAGGATTAGCACCATTAAACGTCAGGATTAGCACCATTAAACGTCAGGATTAGCACCATTAAACACACACACGTCTACTCACACCAATCCCCAACGTCAGGATTAGCACCATTAAACACACACACGTCTACTCACACCAATCCCCAACGTCAGGATTAGCACCATTAAACACACACACGTCTGCTCACACCAATCCCCAACGTCAGGATTAGCACCATTAAACACACACACGTCTGCTCACACCAATCCCCAACGTCAGGATTAGCACCATTAAACACACACACGTCTACTCACACCAATCCCCAACGTCAGGATTAGCACCATTAAACACACACACACGTCTGCTCACACCAATCCCCAACGTCAGGATTAGCACCATTAAACACACACACGTCTGCTCACACCAATCCCCAACGTCAGGATTAGCACCATTAAACACACACACGTCTACTCACACCAATCCCCAACGTCAGGATTAGCACCATTAAACACACACGTCTGCTCACACCAATCCCCAACGTCAGGATTAGCACCATTAAACACACACACGTCTACTCACACCAATCCCCAACGTCAGGATTAGCACCATTAAACACACACACGTCTGCTCACACCAATCCCCAACGTCAGGATTAGCACCATTAAACACACACACACGTCTGCTCACACCAATCCCCAACGTCAGGATTAGCACCATTAAACACACACACGTCTGCTCACACCAATCCCCAACGTCAGGATTAGCACCATTAAACACACACACGTCTACTCACACCAATCCCCAACGTCAGGATTAGCACCATTAAACACACACACGTCTGCTCACACCAATCCCCAACGTCAGGATTAGCACCATTAAACACACACGTCTGCTCACACCAATCCCCAACGTCAGGATTAGCACCATTAAACACACACACGTCTGCTCACACCAATCCCCAACGTCAGGATATGCATTAAAAGCAGCGGAAAGACGCTGTAGAACCACGCAGTACAGACGGATTTGCTAAATGCGATTTTATGGATTTTTTATGGACAGAGGAGGCTCATCAGATACGTTGGCAAACGCTGCCAGTTACCTGTGATATTGTACGAGTAGTGAAAGCAGTTGGAGTTGAGGCTGCAGAACTCCTGCTCTGTTGTGGATGGACATCGCCTTGATTCCCCAGGCTGACGGATGCGGCTGGCGGTCCTCTCTCGGGTGGTGTTCGCACTGCAAGGCTAAGAGTGAGCAAAGATCTCCCAGTAAACATCACACAACAGAGAGAACCTGATGCTCAACATTTCCACAATGTTTCCAGCAGCATGAGTTTGCCCTGAAATAAACATCTTACTGTTTCGAGCACAGCTAACCCTTTTTCTAAGAGGAGGAATTCTGACGTCAAGACATTCGTTTAAAGGGTCTGCTTCTCTCTGTGGTTTCTTCCGCAGGGACACTTTATGTATCCATGGTAATTAACTTCCTTTGCTGCTCGGTGGCAGACTGCCTGGGAATTGCATTTGATGCGACAGACTAGTCCCCCACCCCCTCAATCCCCCCCCCCCACACACACACACACACATACACATTTACCCCACTCGAAGCCACAGAAAGCTATTTAGAACAGACCAAGCACACCATCCAAGCAGAAATCTGTTTCTGACTCTTCCCGCTCCCCCAACTCCCCCCCCAGGCACCCGCCCCCAACTCCCCCCCCAGGCACCCAGTCATCTATCTACCCGTCCCTCTTATTCTACTGCTGCTGATTCTGAATGGCAGGGCCTGAAACTGGTGCAAGACCAAGCTCAGGAGGACATTCTGTGCCACGAAGTCCTCTTAACAGAAGGGCGGAGGGACAGGGCTGTGGGTGGGGGCAGGGTGGTGTAAGCAGGGCCTCCCACAGTCCTGTCAGGATGCATTAGGGGTGTCAGATGCAGGTTTTGAGGTTGAAAGAGCTCTGTGCTCAACGGCGCTTTGAAGACCGACCCACTTTCGCATTAAACACCATGCTGTGTGGAATGGGAGCCCGGAACTGAGATGCAAATATTAACCCCGAGTTAGGGGAGACCAGAAAGGGCTCGTAGCCAGAGTCTGGTCCAATAGGGGAAGGTGCAAAATAATATTCCTATTGATAAGAACTCGGGCTCCATCGTTTTCTTACCAGTGAGCACCGGCTCCAAAGGCTCCAGTCAGATAAGACACAGTCCTCTGGGCATGGGAGTTTGCCCTCTCTGGCTCCGAGAGGCATCTCCTCTGGGTCACACAGATAATCTTCAACTGGGTCTGAAGGCCCATCAATTGTATTTTGCATACACCTACAAAAAAATGACAGGTCTCTTTTTAGGGTATTGCCTTCCAAGGAATTTGAACATATAGGTGACATAGGAGATATTTTAATGTTGGCAGAGCATGTGCAAATCGTACCTGACTTTCCTGGTTTGCACGCCCTCTGCACAGTTTTCTTTAAAGTCCACACTGCTGACTTTCCAGACACTCCAAGGCTCAGCCACCCAAATGTATTGACCACAGTCACTCTGACAGGGAACTACCTCATACACCTGTCAAGACATCGTACACAGCACCTCAACATCCCATGCACTGGATTACGTAATCATCATAAACAGTCTGAACAATACCTTAATCTCCAAAATAGCTCACTACTTTTAAAAAAATGTATCTCACTCACCTGAGCCTGTGGTATGCGCCACATGGTACGATGATGAAAGAACAGAGAAAAGAAGAAACTTAACACATGGCTTTGTTTACAAAGAAAACCTCAGTGTCTAGACCAGGCTAGGTTTCTCCATTCATCTCCCGCTCTATAAATGATTTGGACTGTGAGATAAGGTCCTAATTTTCACCACAATTAAATAAACATGATACATACTAGAGTGGTTCATTAAACAGTAATCGCATTCTGTTTGGTCCTTTCATCAAATATTCATGACATCCTGGTAATTCAGTTAAACATTAAAATGGAGCAAGACCTGTGCGTGTCCCCAGGTGGGCAATGATCAATGGCGCCCGGCTCACCTGATTAACGTGGTCGAGTTTAGGGCACGGTCTCCCACCGTTGTAGGGCTTCTCTCTCAGCCACTTTGAGCGCACCTTCACTCCGCTGCCACAGGACTTGCTACAGCGCGACCAGTTTGACCACTCGCTGAGTTTGCAGTCGGATGGGCAGGGAATGATACAGGCTTCTTCAATATAACCTACGCCGACAAACGACCGAGCGTGAGGTAGGGTCTGTAGTTACGGCATACCAAAACCCCCTCAAACAAGGGACGAGATATTACAGGCCTCGTTGATTTAGACAAAACGCTGTTCAAACAATGTTATGAAATTTGCTACTGGAGTTTTTATAATTCAATTCAATTCAATTCAAGTGAATTTCCAGCTTTTCTAGCGTTTCTATTTTTTTTTAGAATTAACACTATTGCATTGTTCAGACCTACAAATTATATGCACATGCATTTCCATTAAGCGATCATTTGAAAATCAGTGCATTTGTAGTGTGACCATTGCAAATGATCTCCCAACCTTTCAAAAAGAGCAGCTAAGCTGAAAGTGTTTTACAGCTGTAGTTGTACCTGCTGGTAACATCACATGTCTATCTTACTCTGTCTAATTTTAACTCTCCGTATTGTAATGACTGGGCCAAGCAGAGGTCCATTGCTTCAAGTAACAAGCAATCATTCACCAACAGGGATGAGAAAGACATCAAGGATTCAGTAATTGATCTTTCTCATGCTTCTCAACAGCATCACTCTTCTGTGGCCTAAGCAATAACAGATCCTTTTTAGCCCATCCAGAGAGTAGAGAAAATGTCCATCACCATGTCAGTAACCATGGTGGTGGTTTAAGACAAAGTCAGTATACAAGCTGAATTAGTTCGGTCGCTGTATGAACCTCTCTTCAGTCCCCCACACAATACCCACCCAATATTTGCTTTGGGTTTTGTCATTCTGCTGTTGGAAGAATATTGTTATAAAGTACAGAGTATATTGAGCTCTACAAATACAGCAGTACATTTCATTTATGGATACACAGGCTACAACACTAATACTACTACTGGATGTGATGTGTAGGTTACACATGATTCAGAAATCAGCCCAGACTAATCCTGGCCTAAAGGTTTGTTTGTTTATTTCATGGGTATAAAGGGCTCACAGACTGGACTCGCCATGCTGGATACAAAGTGTCTAAACACATCAGCCCAGCTCCCAACATGGTACAGTGGGCTCAGACTGGGGTGAATGGGACGACAGGATGATGGAGTGAGAGATGGAGAGAGAGAGAGAGGGGGTGGGGACAGGAGCTACCCTGCCTGTAGCTCAGGACGCTGGGTCTCTGAGCCCCTCCCTCCTCATTCTGAGATTATGCCACCCAGATGAGGATTCAATCCCAACTATGAGTCATGAAGAGAGAAACCTCAGCGTCGCCGAGAAATGGCGTCCTGCCCCCAAACCCCAGAAGACTGTTGCATCCCTCTCCAGACTCCTCTGTGCTCGGTGCTGAATGACGTAGAATGCTAATCTGGCTTGGGTGGAGAAGTCTTGACAGATGTAGCCTGTGAATAATGCGCCAGGGTTCTCACTTTCCACATTGATTTGCTACTATTGAATTTCCCATCACGGGATGCTCCACACTCGCAATGAGGGAACTGGCTTCCCGTCTCCTGCTGAGAGGCTCCCAATAAAGGAGCTGATCATGGAAAATACAATAACACGCTAACAACAATAAAAAATTTGCTAAATCACTGGCTGAAAAAAAAACAGCTCATAAGTACTTCAAACATTGAGGTTTTGACCCTCTGTGTGACATTTGTATGTTTTAGACTGTATAACTATTATTTTTGCATCGTGTGCATTTTTTCCCAGTCTTTGTGTATACGCAGGTCTGTGTTAGCATGGGCTGGTCTCTAGTGAGCAGGTCTGTGTTAGTTTGTGTTAGCATGGGCTGGTCTCTAGTGAGCAGGTCTGTGTTAGCGTGGGCTGCTATCTAGTGAGCAGGTCTGTGTTAGCATGGGCTGCTATCTAATGAGCGGGTCTGTGTTAGCATGGGCTGCTATCTAGTGAGCAGGTCTGTTTTAGCGTGGGCTGCTATCTAATGAGCAGGTCTGTGTTAGCGTGGGCTGCTATCTAGTGAGCAGGTCTGTGTTAGCGTGGGCTGCTATCTAGTCAGCAGGTCTGTGTTAGCGTGGGCTGCTATCTAGTGAGCAGGTCTGTGTTAGCGTGGACTGCTATCTAGTGACCTTAGCTTTCATGTCTTACCATGACTGTTGCAGCGTGAGGTCTCCACCAGCCGGCTGTCCTGGTCGTAGCACGCCATGGCCTGGTAGCGATAACCCTGGCCACATTCCTTGATATCACCCTGGACCTTCATCCCGAGGAGCCCCTCCACTCTGCCGCCTTCCGGCAAGATGCAGTCGGACCAGTTCCCCACGGGCTGGGCGCTGTACTTGTTACAGGGGCAGTACTGGGTCTCGCTGAGTGGGTACATCTGAGTATTTTTACAGTGGTCTCTTTTCTTACTCTTACCTTCCAGGGTAAACACACACACACACACACATATAAAGCTGCTTAGAACTCATAACCGAAGGACTTAGAAGGTATTCAAAGGGCCTCGGGGGTGTGGCATTCATATTCAGAATGGTAGTGAAGCTGCTGTTTAGGTTAAGCTGTTTGGCTTTCAGTTTCCCCACTCATCATAAAAGTGTTGATAATGGAGTTTTGACTTTATTATGTATCCCACCATCTGTGAAAACACTCTCTCAAATCCACTGGTCACGAGTAGATTTATCCACCCTAAACCAGAAGGACAGAGGACCAATTCAGAGTATTTGTACTGCATAGACGTTTTATTCAAGGACTTTTAAAGCAGTTACTACTAGTTACAATTTACAATTGATCTCCTCCTAACTGATCAGTGAACAGTTAGAAACAGGTGATCATGGTACAACTGCTTTGGATGCTTTTAGAAAATCGTAAGGGCTAATCAGTTTAGACTGAGACCTTGGGCACCTTGTGGGGTTTTGTCTGCAACATTTAGAATAGATGGACACATCTCACTTAATTCTAAGTGCCTATTGGATGGGCGAGTGTGATTGGCGAGTGTGTGTTAGAGGTGGTGTGTGTGGGTTTGGGTGGTCCATATGGACCCGTGGTTCTCACCCACAAGCGCCCTCCTCCGTGTCCGCACGCCTACACAGTCAGAGGCGCAGGACGAGAACCTGGACCAGCTGGTCATCTGACAGTCATCCTGACACGGGAGCTGACAGACCTGCGTGAGTGGGGGCATAGAACCGGCCAGCTTCAGGCACACCTCCACCTCCACCTGCCCACTGTCCTGCTTCCGACAGGACACCGCTTCAGAAACGGAGGGAGCAGGCAGGAAAGACAGAGACAGAGAGAAACAGAGAGCGTCAGAGAGAGACAGAAAGAGACAGAATGTCAGTCAACAGAGAAGGAGGTAGCAGACTTAGGGCTAGACAGACTGCAGACAGAAGTTCTGCGTTTCTTTAGCTTCATGCTGGTAAAGAAAGAAACATTCTCGCACACCCATCCACAAACGCTGATTCAGAATAATCAGCAGCTGATGTATTACCATTAGAGTAATGTTTATTGACTGGTGTATCTGGACAGATCCAAATCTGCACGGGTGAGAGAAGGTAAAAGGCCCTGGATCAGATTGCCTGTGCAGCCGCGTCTGCTTTTAGCAGGATATGGTTACAGGTAATGAGGCTTAACACAGAGAAAGCAGCTAAAAGACACCCATCTTGTGATCGGATCTGAAGTAACTAATGCCTCTTTTCCTCAGGCTCCTAGTAGAAGTCTGAGAACAATGCGCAGATATCCTCTTTAGCTGTACCTTGGCATATGTCTATCGTTGTGACCTAGTTTCCTCTTTCATCCTCTCTAACAAGGACTTTACACTTTAGCACTTTTGTAAATTATTCTTTTTCCACCATGTGCTCCAAGTTGTGATTCCTGCATCCTGCCACTTTGAACTCTGCTCGACTCCGAGATCTTTGAACTCTGAGTTCTTATTTCCTTCAGTATGATAAGGAGCCCTACAAGCGCTCCCCCCCATTACGACCCTCTGCTGTTTTAACGGTTCTGCTGGCTGTTATAAGCACTAAGCACCCTGTGGTCCCACTGAGTCAGAGCTCAGCAGCTGGTTCAGCTTTGAAAGCTTTAGGGCCGTTTAACAGAGAGAGCCTGAGCCTGGGGGCGGAGCTCTGGGGGCGGAGCTCTGCGCAGCTTCAGAGAACTTCGCTGACCTCTTTTAGATCCAGTATCATTTACACTGACATTAACGTTGCAAAAGAGGCCGTGCTGGAGCTTTGCTGCTTTGTCTCTCATGGAGGAAGACCAACCCCACACACTTCCACAGGCAGAACGAGGCTTGTTTATACACAGTGTACCGTCCAAACGTACAAGCACACATGGCCATCTCAAAGCTGTTGTGGTTTTGAATGATCATGGCCGTATCCTGCACCCTGAATCAACACGTTGCCATCCACCGTGTTTTAGCAGCATTTCGCCTTACTCTAAACCCTAAATTTAGTTCCAACCCTAATCTACCACACCTGCTCCAGCTAATCAAGGCCTTCGGTAGCACCTGATTATCAGAGGCAGGTGTGTTGTGACTAATGTCAGACCACACCTGCGGTGGATCTCCAAGACTCGGAGTTCCCCTACTGTAGGGGTAGATCCAGAGTGGGGGAGCTGTCAGTACCTCTCGCCTGCAGTCCTGGTCCACATGTTTCCTGAGCTCCAGGGCTGCCTTGCCGGACAGACCACGGCACCAGCTGACACCTCCGCCACTTATGGCTCTTCCACCTACGGCACAGACAGCAGGGGTTCTGCGTTCACGTAAACCACCTCTCAGGGTTACTTTACCACCTGTGTGAACACACAACACTGTGCGAACCTCTTATATATTTTGTACATTTGGGGTCATGTGCTGAGCTCACCGGTATCCTGGGCAAACGGACGGGGCGTCACACTCCTTCTCCTGCTGGAGAACGTCTGGGCAGTCCTGGCCCCCATTGGCTGGCAGTTGAATGATGATGCGTTTCCTTGACTGTTTCTTCTTCATAGCTCCACCTTAAGAACGATAGAAAGGGATTCAAGTGGAAATGTTAAACTCACTAATTTCCCTTCAGTAATGTTTAAATCACGAGCCAAATAGTACATGCACTAAAGAACGTAACTATCTTACTCTGCATTCTAAAATGAGAACAGTTTCATTTGGATTACTGAGCCAATATGATATTAATGCAATAAAGTGAATATTAGGCATTGCATTATTTCAATTATATTTTTGTATTTTTTTTGTAAGGTACAAACATTTCATGCATGGTATTATGCTAATTTCCATTAAATCATCTCCACTGCCACAGATTATCATTCTGTTTATCTCCCCCTTGCACAACCACACAGCACACACACAATGCAAACATAACCATGTGGTACCAGCATCACTGAATTAGTGTGAGATCCACCTGACTAATTACCCAGAGCAACCCTAGCCTTCATTTGTAATGAAACATGTGAACGGCATGTGGATAATGTACTAATTTGGCCCTGTTGCTATAACTGCCACCAGGTTGATTTCACACTGAACGATGTTTTCTCTTCGTTTTTCACTTAAACCTAATTTTACAGAGAGGAAAAAATTACTTTTTGAAACACGGAGACACACAAGCTTGTAAGACTGCTCCCGTCTCAACAGCCAGACTGACTAACAGCATGAAAATATCATGAAAAACCCTTTGAACCTTAACAGTATGACTACATGTCAAAAAGCGTCAAATATTTTCTTTCGTACAAAGCCCACTTTGAACAGAAAACTTAAAAGGAGACGGAAGTACATGAAGAGGAAGATATTGGTGTGTAGACTATGGAGCCTTCCTACAGCAGATGTTTCTTGAAAGACACCATGTCAATATTTCATATAAACCACTCCTGGGAATCACAATCACAGAAAATAGCCATGTTAACAAGCATCTGGTGTCTCGGAGCAGGTTGCCTAACAGCAAATTACACCAACATTGGACTCCACATCGCTTATTAGAGTATTTGTTCTAGTTCCTTACATAGACTGGGTTGCCAGGCAACAATCTATTTTTATGGAAGTGATAGACTTTCACCGTAAGGACAACATGCTGTTGTACGTATACGGCAAGCGCACAAATCGTCGTTAGTTGCTAATTTTTTAATTGAAGTGTTTCGTCACTGATTGCGAGTCATGAGCTCTATCATGCCACATAAACACTCACTGCTCCACGCAGCTGGGATTAAAAACACACATCAAGAGTGGATTACATGCTATGGTTTAGCATTTTAGCATTTAATATACATCTTATGAGGGCTATGGACTGGGTGTCGGCAGTAGTCACTGGGTGCAAAATTATAATAAATTACAATAACAATTAATAATGATTTAAAAAGGATTCTACCTGCTTGACAGGTAGAAGGGCAGGGAGACCAGTCGCTGTATGGAGACACGATGCAGTCTCTCCTGCATGGCAGCAGACATGGTCTCACTGTGTCTGGCCGCAAGCTCTCTGGACACCTGCACATGAATTCATACATGCATAAATTTAGCATGGAGGTCTTCACAGTGGTACACCACTACAGCCGAATCACAGCATGTTCTTTTCTGTGTGTATACATGTGTATGCTTGCTGTGTGTGTGTGTGTGTGTGTGTGTGTGTGGGACAATGAGTATGTAGGTAGTCCTAATCTCCATTGCACAGGATTCAAACACGTTTTATTTCCTCTGAGAACAGCTAATCACATATATACAAACTCTTTACATCAGCAGTGTCTTCAGCAGGACGCCATAATGCATATGCCTGCAGTACAACTGTGCTCTGTTCAAACATGCTGCTGTTCACCACTGCTAGAGCTCTGATGTCACACACGTCACCAGCACAGATTCAGATTCACAGGCTTGCATCTAACACATGGGAACCCAGCAGTTCTGAACACAGAGTTGGTGTGTCTACAAACACTGCATGTGTGTCAAAAAGAACAAGAGAGTGGAAGACAGAGACAGACAGAGAGAGAGAAAGAGAGAGAGAGAGAGAGAGAGAGGGTGAGAGGTTGAGAGAATGTGACTATGTATGTCAGGAGATAGAAAATGTTAGTGTGTGTGTGTGTGCATCTGCGCGTGTGTGTGTGTGTGTGTGTGTGTGTGTGTGTGTGTGTGCATCTGTGTGTGTGTGTGTGTGTGTGCTGTGTGTGTGTGCTGTGTGCGTGTGCATGTGTGTGTGTGCCAGGTAAACCCCAGGACGAGAATAACCCTAGGAAGAAAGTGGGGCTCATTTCCATAGCCAGCATGGGGTCGTAGCAGCAGTAGTTCACTGTTCCACTGCCACACAATCATTCTGCTATTAAGATGAATAAATAAATAGGTAATTCCCTCTCCCAGCAGAGAGCTGCAGGGTATGGCCAGGCCCAGGTGCCTATAAACACACTAGAAGCTCCTCCTCTTTCCAGTAGTAAGGCCTATTATACCCCAGGCAGACAGCCACACAGTACACTGCTTTATTATTTGATAGAGTTGCTATAGATCAGGGCCGCCTATGATAATAATAGCAGGACAAGTATGGCACTGAGACAGATCAGAATAGTCATAACTGGGTAAGACATATAGTGTAGTCTGTGAGGAACAGTTACATCATTTTTGTTATTTTGGCTCTGCACTCCAGGAGAAAGGATTTGAAAAGAAACAATGTCTGTGACGTTACATTGCAGAATATCGGCTTTAATTCAAAGGAAACATATGGGCTCCTCTATTGCAGATGGATGTTTATGGATGTGTTAATGTCAGTATGATGTTATTACGCTGCAGGTATGCAAAAAAGATACAAAAATCTGAATGCAAATAATTAATACAAACAAGATTGGTAATATATATCTGAATTTAGATTTTAAAAATAGGTTAAACTAAGTTAAAAGGTAAATTTAATAAATAAAAATGAATACATTTTCTACTAAATATTTTGGAATGTGAAGTTCACACTTTCATATTCGAATTAATGGAAAATTAAATCTTAACATCCATATTATTCAAATATTAATCATTACAATTCATAAGTTACTTTTAGTTTAGAACAAAACAAAATAAGTAAAATGTGGCAGCATGAACTCAGAGGCTTAAGCACAAGATGCAAACTGCTGGTAATGCCACAAGAACAGAAAAAGGCCAGTGAACAAACAGTAGGGTTCATGGATGTCGGGTAGATTATGGACCGACGTGTTAGACTGGATAGACCACGCCAGGTTGGATGAGGGAATTACAGAGAGAAAAGGAAGCGTTTCTGATCCAGTGTCCTGCTGTCCAACGAGACTGAAGCAGCTCACCTGTGAATGACGTGACTGCTACATGTCAGCATCATGTTCAAGGCTGTGGTGGACAGACACATGTGAACTTCTGCAGTTCTGGCCAAAGCCTCAGGATGTTTACCGTGCAGAACCCAAACCACAGAGTTAAAAGACCTATGGAGTTCTTATGACTTATGGCCTGACGTGGGACCCTTAGGCATGGCTGAGCAGCCCTTGAACCAGGAGGACGTGAGAATGCATTTACAGCACGTCCCCGGGGAAGACAACCTAATGTCTGTCACCCTGTAATGTGTGACTCAGGCGTCAGACAGTTAGCCACTATGTAGGACGTACAGTAGAGTATGAGACATGATGAGACATGAGACATGATGTTTTATTTATGACTGTGTTCATTTGTGCAGCTCTTTTTGTGGTGGATGAAAAAATGGGCTTTGGTTAAACATTTATGTAAATTCAGACTAAATCAGACTAGAGGTCCTGCTTTCGCTTTAACCTCACAGACATTGTTTAATCTCAGTGCTGGAGTACAGAGCTGTTTTTTAAATTTTATTTTAATACAAAAACTGTTTCAGAAATTGCACTGTATGCTATATTTATTAGATCCATGAATATATTAAAACTAAACAGCAATACAGTATTCCTACCACAGTTTTTCTGTCTCAAGTGAATACACTAAATATTGAGTAAGCTTCTTCAAATACACAACAGGCCAGTTCATCACTCAGCTAAAGTTCACATCTCATCTAAAAGCCGGTGAAACAGTAATCCAGCACACGGTGTGCGGTAATCCAGCACACGGTGTGCGGTAATCCAGCACACGGTGTGCGGTAATCCAGCATACGGCGTGCGGTCCTGGCAGAACTTACTTCTTGGGTGGCACCTGACCCACATTGACCCTCACGCAGATGACCTTGCGTGTCTGCATGCCCACGGCACAGGAGGCCTCGGCACCTCCCACCCCCGCTCCAGTGCGGCCCAGGGAGCCGTTGGACGTGGGCACGGAGGTGTCCTCTATGCACAGCCCCCAGGGGCCCGTCTGCCAGTGGTACACGGTGCAGGGGTGTTCGTTGCAGCTCCTCGCCTCCTGCAGGGCACTGCTGTTGGGGCACTGGACACCACCTGTCACAGGAAGAGCAGGACCGCATGATGACGTCTGCGAGGTAAGGTCTGCGGGGTAAAGTCAGCGGGGTAAAGTCAGCGGGGTAAAGTCAGCGGGGTAAAGTCTGCGGGGTAAAGTCAGCGGGGTAAAGTCAGCAGGGTAAAGTCTGCGGGGTAAAGTCCGTGGGGTAAAGTCCGCGGGGTAAAGTCTGCGGGGTAAAGTCAGCGGGGTAAAGTCTGCGGGGTAAAGTCCGCGGGGTAAAGTCAGCGGGGTAAAGTCTGCGGGGTAAAGTCCGCGGGGTAAAGTCAGCGGGGTAAAGTCTGCGGGGTAAAGTCCGCGGGGTAAAGTCCGCGGGGTAAAGTCCGCGGGGTAAAGTCTGCGGGGTAAAGTCCGCGGGGTAAAGTCCGCGGGGTAAAGTCCGCTGGCCACCAGAACGGGATCCATTCAGAAAAGCTAAATTTTTTTTAATCACACACTGAGATACATCACATATCACATAAACATGAGAATATGTTTCTAAGAATTACTTTAATTAGAATTACTTTCAAGCTTTCAAACATTAAGCTTCATGCATATTTTAACTTACACTCCATATTATGAAAGCAAAGCAACACAAACAAAAAAAACCCCACTAAATATCACATGCGCTGGACGCAATGCCCTAACTGTACTAATCTGCTCTAATCACCTTAGCAGAATTCAAAGCGCACAGGATCAGTGTGTTTGATGCGGTGATGGAACTGGGGATGAGGTGGAACCTGTAGAGACAGCACTACCCAACCCCGCAGTGCTAATGAGCCCCGACCAGAGGGAGTTAAACAGGGACAAGCTGATTATCTCCCTGAGCCTTTGCACAAAACCCCTTTGTCACTTTGTTCTTAGGGAATGATTGTAAAGATCATTTGTTATCCATGACGCGCCCAGGAAGGATCTGTTCCTTTGTTCTTCATCCAGTTTACCTTAATAGAGTGGAACTGGGAAATGTCTGTCTGATGAAAAAAGCGTTTCCACCATGTCTAATCATTTGCTAATCTGTGTGTGTTGTTCACTCGGAAATTTGTGTGTGTTATTAATTCATAATGAATCAATGTGTTGATTGCTGGCCTTTGATGTCCGTGGAGGTTTAACTTCTAAATCTACCCCACAGCATGTGCTGTTGAGACAACACACTTGCCCATCATGAGGGAAGCCACTGAGAACCCTATCAGGGAGCAGATGGATATCCTTCCACGACCCCTGACTGCCCCACTGTCATTAGCAGCCCAGTGGTCAGATCAAAGCAACTAAGCAGTCAGCCATCACCTCTCAGCGACCACTGACCACAGCACAATCAATGCAGGATCAGGGAAAAATTGATGAACTGTACATTAACAGGTTCCCCTACAGTAGCAACTGGAAATCACAAATAACCGACTTATCCTTTGTAGCAGGGCAGGATAATGTCCTGCTACAGGTCGTTTATAAAGAGGTTATCAACCATTATCGTGTGCCTCATCAGGTTCGGAGGGATCATTAAAAAAAAGGCTTGCTCAGAACTACCAGGAAGACTGTGGCATAATGACCAGGAAGGAGCACCGAGACGGAAGCTCGTCTTTACACACCATTACTGAGCCTCTGAAGTATCTTCTCCTGTAATAGGGAGGGTCAGTGGACCCTTGCAGCATTCGCCCCAGAAAACCACTCTGGCATCACGTAGTTTCACATGAGGATTAACTCTGCCCTCCATTATTTAGTGACCCACTACTTGGACGGAGGCTAATCCTCTGCGTTCTTACACGGCTCGGTGCAATTACTCACGCCGAAGCCCCTGGCAGGGCGAAACAAAAGGGCAGCCGCTGGGTCCTCAGCCCCCGGAGCGGGCGGGCGCTAGCGGGTCCGAGCATCTTCGCACTGCACCCCGTCGCACACACACCTGCTTTGTCAGACGCTCCTCATCCGTTTGGGGCGCCGTCTGCCAAAGCCGTCCGGGGTCTAGTCGAGCGCTAGATGCAGCACTGTCAGGCGATCTCGCCTCTCCTGCTCGCGCAAAAGTCCGCACCGAACGAGCGGCGGCGCATCCTGCCACTAAATTCATAACGCATCGAGATGCTTCCGTCCCTCCACGGCTGCACTGAATACGCTGCTCTTCACCGTGACCTGTTCTGGTCTGGCAGACATAGTGGAGGGGAGACACCTCTGAGACCATTAAACTGATAGCTGTGATATAAAATGAAGCCAAGCTGATTTGCTCCCGGACGGCGGAGAAGACCGCGCACTTTCTCTCAAACAGCATATTTGTGGAAATGGAATCCTGGCTGGTGAGTGACAGCTCGGAGGAACAGGCTTGCACCTAGAGGCACTCTCCTCAACATCACTCCATTACAAACCAGACACTCATTCCCCCAGTCTGGCCCACCTGAGGTTTGAATCACTTAACACTCAGAGATGCTCATTACTTCGCCTACCCAGGGTTTTTATGCCGCTCCTAACGTGGGGCAGTGCTGAGCAAGCAGACCTGGGTACGGTGGCCCTGACAGACATTCACACTTCTGCTCTTACCTGCTTAACGTTCATCAGTGGCTACAAACCTACAAATTACACCAAAGGGCAGATTTGGAACTTACGAAAGACCTTTGAAAACCACAAAACACCTTCTGTTTAGAGGCGACTCGGGGAGAAACATTTACTGTGTAATGTGATCATATCACACATGTATCACACTTACCACAGCTCTGTAGGTTGAAACGTATTAAACTTTGCAGTATAATATTTACAATGCTCTATAACGTTAATTATAATAATAATTATAATAATAATTATAATAACGCCCTGCAACAGTGTTAAACGAGCTTGAGCTTTGTGGTGGCTGTGGGTGAACACAGGTGACATTACACCGACAGCACATCAAAGCAAGAAGAGATGGAGGGAAAGAGAGAGAGAGATTTAAAAGGAGAAAGAAGGGAGAAAGGCAGAGGACCAGTGGAAGGGAGGAGCATCACCCACTCTCTACAGCGCTGTAGGCCAGGATGGAGCGTGCCCTGGTCTGCTTGCCCTCCGTGGTCTTCCCCGAGCAGGTGTGTGAGCAGAGTGACCAGGATGTCCACGGGCTCAGCACGCAGTCCCTGGGGCAGGGCACCTCGCACAGCACAGGTATGGGCAGGATGGCGTCACGGCACAGCTGCCTGTCCACAAACTCACCTGCGCATGGCAAGAGGGAAGCAGGTCATCATGGGTCCTTCAATTAAACAGGGTGACATGGCATCCACGCAGAAACGTACCGCTGTTGTCTCAATGCGGTCAGCACGCTGAACGTAGCCCGTCTGTTACGGTTTGTGAAAAAAAATAAACGTGTGTGACATCTGTCATTGAAACTGTCAGTGTGAAAAACGCCACAATGTTGCACAGCACGTTTTCACGCCATTGTTAGAACAGTGAAGGAGACGGCGAGACAGAGCATGTTTTTGAACATCTCGGTTTTGTTCATTTTTAACAACAGGCTTTCACCTTTCAGCATTAGGCCGTGTCTCCCTGACCTAGTTTGACAAAGTTGACAAAATCAGTTTGTATGACTGCTGATGTTTCTTGGCATAAGCAGTTATAAATGTGTATGTATGTAGATGTTCATATGTGTTTATGTCGTGAACAGCTAATATAGTCACGTAGCCTGAACAATTGCCTTCAGTGAAGTGTTACCAAGATCTGATTGGATGGTCTAGTCTGAAATGTCAGACCACACAAGATATTGGTGCTGCATTCATGATCTAATCCCATATCGTCTTTGCTACATACATACTTACCACTGCGAAACACATACATATTGCCACACCCATCTTATTAAGCGTTCAGCTGTCAACACAAGAATATCTCATATGTATGCGTATAGGAGTCCTTACATAAAATCTGCATATTCATGAGTTCTAATGTACCTAGATAAGCATAGTGACAATGAATCATCCCGAATATGCACATTTATCTTGAGTATATCTCCTTAATGTGCAGTCAAATGCAGTAGGAAAGACCAAACGTATGGGGTGTAGGTTCAGCTGCAGTTCACGCCCAGCCATGGACATGAATTCTGCATTATCTTGCTTCTCAGCTCGGATCCACAGGAAACAGATGTGGCAGACACAGACACCAGAGGGCTACTGGAGACATGAATGGAGCCTTGTACACTCGAGTCAAGCTAAGAGCCTTTTCACAGTAGTGTAAGTGGCAATCGCACCTCTGTCGCACACTGTGTTAGCGCAGGGAGCTTTAGCTTAGCGCTAAAACAGGAAGAGGAAGACCATGGACAGCCCTGGGACACAATTCACTGGGCCAATATAATCTTCATCGTGTGCTGACAAAGGCAAAGCACAGACCTGGGTGCTCAAAACGAGCAAAAAAACATTCATTATTAGCCACTCAAAAACCCAGGCGGTCCACACTGAGGTCGTCTGAAGGACCTTATGTTTGAAACCAGCCTCACTGAGTCTCTGCATGAGGCCCTGAATTGATTAGTGCTTCCCCATCCTGCCTTGGTCAGAAAGGACCACTGAAAACCCCAAACCGACAATAAAAGCAGCAGAGTGGGACGATGCGGCTCAGACCCTGTGGGACACACCAGATCTATTCTCATCAGTGGCAGACAACAGGAATCAATAAAGGGCCAGGAGGGACAGGAGGCCTGGGGGACACTGGGACTGGACAGGCCAGCTGGGAGACCGCGAGTCCTCCAGTTAGTCCTCCTGCTGTAGACACATCCAACAGGAAGCTTTCCATGGCCGGGAAAATCATTACAGCTCTTGTTTGACATTGATGGTTTTCTTAGGGACAATTTTCTCCCTCCTTTGTGACAGTTTCTCACTTAAAGCAAAAACGATCAATCATGTGTGGGCAAACAGATAGATACTTTAACATCTGTTCCCAGAATTGAATTTGGATCAAGAATTGCATGTAATGTCTCTATCCAGAATGTCTCTATATTCTAAAATTATAGAATATATATATCCAGAGGAGATCGGGACTCTGTTCCTGCTACATGAATCTGAGGCTAAATTCAAGATGACTTGGAGGTGTGCTGAGCCTTAAATTCATTTATACGTTGGAGGGAACACAGAGGGCAGAACAGCACGTTCACTGTCTCACCAAACATGAGGGAAGAGAGAGAGAGAGAGAGGGAGAGAGCGACAGGGAGAGGGAGAGAGCGACAGGGAGAGAGAGAGAGAGAGAGAGAGGGAGAGAGGGAGAGGGAGAGAGAGAGGGAGAGAGAGAGAGAGAGAGGGAGGGAGAGAGGGAGGGAGAGAGAGAGAGAGAGAGAGAGAGAGAGAGAGAGAGAGAGAGAGAGAGAGAGAGAGAGAGGGAGAGAGGGAGAGAGAGAGGGAGAGGGAGAGAGAGAGGGAGAGGGAGAGAGAGAGGAGAGAGAGAGAGGAACAGGGAGAGAGAGAGAGGGAGAGAGAGAGAGAGAGAGAGAGAGAGAGAGAGGGAGAGAGAGAGGGAGAGAGAGAGGGTGACCTTGGACAAATCCTATTATTTCTCACTAAAGCAAGGCAGCTGGATTTAAATGGGCGTGGAGCAGCAAAGTCTCAGCCATGGGGGGGCAGACCCGGGTGTGTGTGTGTGTGTGTGTGGGGGGGGTCAATAACAAGAACTGTTTAAAATGTCACTGTTGTCCAGTTTTCATATGCTGTATTCAGTAATTCTTCATGCTTGAAATAAAAGAGGACATAGGCGCCACTTTGAGTGACATGTTAAATGTCTCTGTGATCAGCTCTTTCAGTGCCCTTATTGTTACATTTCAATATATCATGTGTGAAAAAGTGGTCAGCTAATGAGCATTCTGTATGCATTGGGGTATTCTAAAAACGCTCTCAGACGTGATGGTCTTCCCAGGAACATCCGTCAGTCTAATAGAGATGTCTAATAGAAATAGGACATACAAGGAATATCGTAAGTGTGTGGATGCACTACGGAGAAATAAAAAATGATGTTATTCCTAGGAGTTGCACGGGGGAGTAGTCATCACCACGGTGACAGCTGAGGCTCGGGCAGTAGGACTCTCAGCTGGCGAGAAATGGGGACAGCGATTATGAGACTCTGATTGAGACGCACACACATCTGTGCGCTCACTATTTCTCCCCCCCTCTCTCCTTCTCTCCCTCCCGCCCCCCTCCCCCTCTTTCTCAATCTCTCTTCTATCTCTCTGTTTCTCCCTCCCTTGGGTGCTCATTAGCTCTGTGCATGCTGAGGTTGAATTTCCTGGTAATTGCTATGTCCGCACATCAAAATTCACTTAAACAAGCAGAGAAATCTGCAGATGTGAAGCCCAACCACAATGCACGAACTTAGAATTCATTCATTAATGTGTCCCTGTCTCAGTGAGGCATTTTACCAGAAAAAACCACAGACAAAGACGTCACAGACCTGGTTTCCTAGCCCACCGGTGTGATAATCATCTTCCATCCTCACATTCACCATTATCTAAGGTCATTTCTTTCTGATAAATTGTACTGAATCAATCTATTCAGTACAATACATTTATATCCTCCTGTCTCAGTCATTCAAAATTAATTTTTCTCTTTTGTTGAATCATTCAATCAGCTATGCTCTATTCTGTATTAGATGATATTAATTAGATTGGTTAAATTAGAATTGCAATTAAACTGCAATAAATTTCTCCCTATTCCTCCCACTGGTCTGTCATAAAGCCGGCCAAAACATTCATCCACCAAATCCCATTAAAAATGCATTAGTGCAACATGTCGGGTAGCCCGACTTCCCCGAGATGCACTCAAAGCTGAGCTCTAAGAGGGAAGCCGTAGCAGGCTTGACGTGTATGAGAGACGACCTCTTTTCATGCCTCCATGTTTACTGTGGAGAGGTACAGTTGAGTACACATTATTAGATGTGAATAAGGCTGAGAAATCTATCACTAAAGACCTGCAGGATAATGCCCTGGAGGCAGAGTTGTAATATTTATGTCCACTTGCTATTATCACTGAGCTCGTCTGTGTAAGTATGTGTGTGTGTATGTGTGTGTGTGTGTCTCGGGGATGGGGGCATTGGTGGTAGTGATGGTTGTAGGGGTGGGGAGGAGTTTGGAGTATGGATTGAGTGAATATCTTTCCCTCTGTCTTCTGTGCCACTATTCAGCGTGAGCTACTGAAGAGCTTCCCCTCGTCCGTGGATGGCTGTGCTGTAAGCTGTTAGTCACAGTTATAGGTGTGTGTCCCCAGGTAAAGCATGTGTTCTTCTGATCTCACAGATGGTGCCTGTGTAGCTCAGTCACACTGTCTCTATTCATTCAGCCCCATAATGGCCGGACGCTGGTGAAACGCCCGGAGCGTTTGGGCCAGTTAGACAGCAGGCAGCACGACTGAGTCTGATTCAGTCACACATGAGGCGTGGGGTGCAGAGTGGTGCTCATCTCTCTGAAGCCCACCCCCCCCCCCCCACACACACACACACACACACACACACACTCACACGCCAACCCCCTTTAGCCACTCAAACAAAGAGGGCGACTACCAGCAGCTACAATAAAAACAGCAATTATCCCACTGGGCAGCGGACCAGAACAAAAGCTCTATGGATGGAGTTCATTTGTGCAGGAGCTGAACGGTCCGGGTTTGTCACTGCATCTCATTCTCAAACGGGCCGTGCTGGGCTCATATAGAACGCTATGTAATTAAAATGATTAATTTCTACGGACCGACTTACAACACCTGAACACTAGAAGACTGTAGTCGCCGGGCCCTGAACCCATCCCTGTACTTCTCCTGCTCCAAAACACTTACCGTCGCTGTTGATGCACTGAACTTGTGGGTTCTGAGTGCCGGGCCCACACTCTCTGTCATTATCAGGAACACATTCCTCCAGTCTCACCAGCAGCCAGTCGTAGCAGCTGGGTTCATCGCACGGTATTGCCTCCGTCAGGTGGGGGCAGTTTCCGGCGCCACCCGTCGGCTCGTTCAGAACCCTCCTCTTCCTCTGTTTGAATCCTGCCGTAAGCACAGAGGAAGATGCCTCATTAGCCGCACCATACCCACGGCCCACCACCATACCACATTTAACACCACAGCCCATTAGGCAGAGAAGACAAAGGAAATTACTGGAACTGCTAAACATAATTGTTATTATTCTTCACTCATTACAGCTTTCCTCCAAGGAGACTAACGCGTCTAGTAAATCCTTAAAACACTACAGCCTTGGAGTGTGAGGTACAGGGGCAGATCCGCAGATCCTGGTACTGGCCCGAAGGTCACCGCGATTCTCCGGACCCTGGGTCTAATCCCCACTGCTGTATAAAGCTGATAAGAGAGACCAGAAGGGGTCAGAATGGGTCTGCAGGACCAAGATGGCCGACGTGTCCATCTCTCTTATGTCTGCATGTTCCTCCCCTCTGGCATGTTTTCAGCCTCGTGCTCTAAACAGAAGGTCGTGGTGTTGGGAAAATGAGGAGATGGAGCTGCTAAACAGATCTAGAGAACTTGGTTTCTGTGTGTGTGTGTGTGTGTGTGTGTGTGTGTGTGTGTGTCTAATTCCCTTTATAGGACAGGAGTACAGCACTGGGGGAACCTCCAGCACTGGGATCTCCAGGCCTTGATGAGAGGTCAGGGGTTATGACCAGGCAGTAGTGTTTCGTGGAGCAAATGTACATGTCATCTGTCACCAGAAACTCAACGTGCACTTAGTTCACAAAAAAAGACAATTAGTACAAATGAGTACAAAACAAACGTTTTTTGATGCCCATACATAAACAAGTACGGATCCCTCCAAAAGAAGGTTACCACGGTTACCGCCTGATGCTCCGAGATCCCAGTTCTATGACACACATGTACAAGACAAAGAAGACGAAAGCTCGCCACACCCTCAGCCCGTGGCGTCTGGGGTGATGGACGCACATCCGGATGCGAGCGCCGGAGCATGCCGCCTCCCGTGTGCGCTGCCGTATGCTTCGGAGCACTGGCATCGGAAGAAGAGCATGCGAGATGGATACAGGGAGGGAATCCATCATTAAAATACACGGCGGAGAATTTGTTCCAGTTCTATCCATTTGAGTCGCTTCATTAGGGGAGAGTCAATACGCATTAACCGCTGTACGGGTCGCTGTCGACGGCGTGATGAACGAGGCAGGTGCACAGCGTGGCAGACTCATCACCAGACCAGCCCTGTCTCTGAGCAGCGGCTAAACGGGGAAGCAAGCTGCTTTTATTTTCTTACCTCTCTGTTTGTCAATCACAAGTCTTCTCTCTATAAAAGACACACAAAAGGGTTTTATATCCCTTTAACCCTTAATCTCTGTCTAGTAGCCTGCAGGCTTTCGGGGATGTGTAGATTCTGATAAGCCCACAAAACAGACAATGAAGGTGACACGGCTCAAGGAGCCCACGATGAGCCGCGAGATGTTTGATGCTTAAAGAAAGAACCAACCCGAGAACCCTACACGCCTAGAACCCTAGAACCTTAGAACCCTAGAAGCCTAGAACCCTAGTCCCCTGATCTGCTGCCTTACTGTGAATGTAGTGGATGAGTGCGCTGGTATGGTGCAGGACATTACAGTAGAGCATAAAAAGACAGCATATCTCCACCTTTCTTGGAGCTCTGGTCCTGGCAGTTCTCCAACGTGCAAGGGCCCCAGGCACTCCAGGAAGACACCTCGCACTCCACTGGACATGGGATGTGGCACAGCTGAGTGGTGTTGGGAGGAGGCCCCACACACAGGTCACTGTCCACCGGCCGCGAACCTGCGGAGGAAAGACACGTACACGAAGCTAATGCTAGTGCAGAGGGTCTACACGCCAGATCCTTTCATCTCTGTGTATGACGGACAGGTTAGTCCTATTTTACAGTGTACTTCGAGACATGATGCAATGCAGTAATAAGTCAAGTTTGCTCATTTCTTAAGGTACACATTGAATAATAACTATCAATCCTCCATGATGGTTGAGTGGAATTAACGAGCAGAATGTATGACTTCAGTTGTAGATTTTTATTTCCATCTCCAGATGCACCTTCACCTCATTCCAGTTTTTTCTAAATATACTTTAGGTCCATATTTTTTTCCATTTCATTTATAGCTTCCTTTCTCTCTCCCTCTCTCTTTGTGTGTGTGTGTGTGTGTGTGTGTGTTTGTAGAAAGCACACAGCACAGTAGGTGACTTTGTGCAAGGTCACACCTCTGATGGATCTCCCCATGACAGATCCTGACTTCATTCACATGCAAATTGCTCTGTGTGACCAAAAGGTGTGTATGCCTTGATGTGGTGTCTGCGTGTGTGTGTGTGTGTGAGAGGCTGGGTGGTAAGATGTGTGAAACTAGCTTACAGGACAATTATTAATTCCTACAACTCATGAAAAACAGCCATATTCATAAAGGTAATCTAAGAGATTGATAGACTAAGGTTGTTTAGTGAGTTTTAAATGTGCCTTCAAATGAACTGGAGCTGTGATCTGCAATCCAATTATCACATCAAATTCAAAACTGAAGTCATCAGAGTTGCTTGACAACACTGACAGCAATGGCCTCCCATGGTTTGCCAGCTAAAGGGACGGTGGAACAAATAAACTCTGGGCAGGATTATTTCATGTCTGGTAATCCGACGTCCTCATTGCCTTCGCTTCTCATGCGTGTGATTGTGTTGCATTCCGATGGACAAAGGCCTGTCTCTGGTCCTGTGTCACTCTCAGGTGGCCCTGCCCGGCCTCCCATTAACCCAGCCTGATTAATGAGCCTCTCCTTGCTGCCTGACCTTGTTCGGGTGGCACGTCGCTCGCACCGAGGCCAGATGGTTCGGGCTTTGCCCACCTAGGACTCCCCCAGCCTAATTAGGGTGTCACTGTCCCATCAGCGTCTGGGCCCCCAGGCGCCAGTGTCAGGACCACCATCATCAGCAGCAGCATCATCATCAATAACTCATCCGCCATGGAGATCTGAATGGCGGCGGCATAACAGTGTGGGCCCCTCGACAGGGTGCCACTTCGATTACAGTCAGGGTGGAAACACAGCCAGGGTGGAATTATCGAACATCAGCGGCGCCGTTGCTCAAACGCTGCCTTGCGTTCTCGCACGCCGGCGCCCCACGAGCAGAGCCGTGTTAATGGATGAAGACGGAGACGCCGGCTGCTTTTCTCCCGTCGTCTGGCAATCTGCAGCCCCCCCGCCGAGAGAGGAAATCTCTGCCGCTCCCCTCCCCTACACTCCCCTACACTCCCCCAATCCCCTACACTCCTACACTCCCCTCCCCTCCCCTACCTCCCCTCCCCTACACCCCCCCCCCCCCCCCCCCCCCCCCCCCCCCCCCCCCCCCCCCCCCCCCCCCCCCCCTCCCCCCCCCTCCCCCCCCCCCCCCCCCCCCCCCCCCCCCCCCCCCCCCCCCCCCCCCCCCCCCCCCCCCCCCCCCCCCCCCCCCCCCCCCCCCCCCCCCCCCCCTCCCTCCCCCTCCCCTCCCTCCCCCCCTCCCCTACCCCCCCCCCCCCCCCCCCCCCCCCCCCCCCCCCCCCCCCCCCCCCCCCCCCCCCCCCCCCCCCACCCCCCTCCCCTCCCCCCCCCTCCACGAGCTGCACCCAGCGTGAGCAGCAGAGCGAGCCGCGGGAGGGGACGCCGTCTCCGCTGACGGAGCGATGCGCCGTGAGCTTTTGAAATGTAAAAAGCACAACAACCCTCCAGCGCCATTTTACGCATTCATAATGTGATCTGTGGAATGGAGCCTTAATCCTCAAATGACTGAATCAGATTTGGGGTTCTAAACAAAGCTCTTATATCCCCATGGCAACAATACATATAGGGATCACAACTTATTATCGCGTCTTCCGAGTGTGTCTAATACTGCAGAATCATGGAGGGAGATGTGGAGACTCCACAACTACCTACTAGAGGATTTAGACGTCGTCTGTGACAAGAAATGATCAGATTGATTTGGCATAAAACACACTGTTTTGTGGACCTGCAGTCCCTAATTGCTTCGCATTAATATAAAGATCTGTGGATAAATCAGCAGAGTGTATTACCCTGACATGGTCAATTACACCCAGACCCCTGTTAGCTTAAGCTTCCCTGATGGACCAAACAACCTGAGTGGTATTACATCTTCAAGCTATAGATAATGGAGACGAGGAAGGGTCGTATCAGAGGGTGAGGATTGCAGCGGCATGGAGGACACCAGGACACTGCAGAGTTCATAACATTAGGGATGTGTGTGTGTGTGTGTGTGTGTGTGTTCCCCTCATGCTTGCTGTGCATCTCATCAACAAGCCACAACTGTCAACTCACTGAGCTGTCACCTCACTGCCCAACCCCTACCCCTTTGCCCCCTTACCCCCCTCGCCCCCTGTTCATGTCCCGGGCAACAGCCGCCCTGCTGTGTCCATCGGGAGAGGCGCCACCCAGTGGAGAGGTACAGATCACAGACATGTCCTTCCTGAACAGAGCTCCTCTGTTCCTGTAGCGCTCTCAGTCCCTCTGAGGGAACCTGCACTGGCTCACGGACAGAGAGCAGCTGGGACCATCTGACTACGCCCTGTAAGAGGTCACCAGATCAGCGCTCAGAGCAGATGGCAGGGGACTTTGCGTGTCAGTCTGAGGAGCAGTACGGGCATGCTACCAGCTTTAGGACCCAGCATGGGTTTACAGGGACCTCTCTGGCCGTGTCACATCATACTTAATGAGTGTGTGTGTGTGTGTCTGTCTGTGTGTGTGTATCTCTACCTTGTGTTTATTGCATGTTTTTTGGCAGCATTGATGTACTAAAATAAGAAAGCAAAGACATCAGCATGGGTGCCACATCTTCCTTAATTGTCCTTAGAAGCCAGAATCAAATGACACATAGAAGGACACGACACGGCTGCCAATTCCACATTTATACCAAAAGGCTTCATCTGAAAAGTGCATTGAAGATCATTTCTCTCTCGTTTCTCCCCATTTCTCTTCCTCGCCTGTGCATTCTGCACGAGCCGAGACAGACAGGCCACCTGACAGGCCACCGCGATCCTAACGGGCAGTGCTGACGGAGCTGGAGGGGGCGGACACTGCCCACCACAGCAGGCCTGCCAGGAGCACCGAGCACTGCAGACAACCTCCACCACCTGGGAAGGGGGGGGCGTGGTGGTGGGTGGGTGGTGTACCGAGCAGCGGGCGTCTACACGCCGAGTTATCAATTCGAGACCCGTCTATGATCTATGATGAAGCTGGCGTCTGCGTCGCTCCTGTGCTGGCCTGGCTGCGGTTGCACGTTGCGGCCGGCTGCGGAGTAATACCTTCTTTGCTCTTGAGGGCGCCGAGGTTGGTCGAGAAGTCAGAGGGAGCCTGGACACAGTACACCTCCCTGTTCTGTATCCCTCCGCCGCACAGCCCCGTCTGGTTGCCCCGCCGGCGATCCTGCTGGCTGAGCAGCACGTACACCCTGCATTCGCTCCACTCCGTGGTCCTCCAGACGTACCTGTGCAGAGGCAGAACGAGAGAGCTGGAGCACTTGCCCTCATCTCATCTACTTTTCTAACCATCACCTAGAGCAAAACCTGACACTTGAGCACTAGATGTAAGTCCAACACTGGGGATTTTGCTGTCCCCTCGTCTCACTCCCCACAGTAGACATGACAGGACACCCGGCGGTTCTCCAGACATGTTCGCCCTAAGATGGACCAGCTCAGAACAGTCCGATCAGGTTCTGGGTTTTAAGTCTCAGCTCTATTGCACAGTTGCTGCTCGAGCTGCTTCCGTCTGATTGGTCGGAACAGCGGAGCGTGATTCACGCAGAGGAACTGCAAACAAATGAGAGAGTCGCATCTTCCAGGGAGACAAAATCAGAGAGACACCTCGCTCGTTTTTAATGGGGGAAATTTTATTGCGCACTCTCTGATATTTTTACGCTTGGATGAAGATGCGTGTATTTTTCATCATAATCGTTTGTCAGAGCCCGGGGGAGAATCGCCTGCAGCGTCGAAAAACTTCTATTAGATTATTAGACGGCAAAAGGGGAACAATAAAAAACAAACTCTGGTTCTGGATGCTTTATTTAATTCGTTCAAATGAATATGCGTCCCTGAAATATGCAAACCAAAAATGATTTAGGTTTTCGTTCGACTCCTGCTGTCACAGCTGCTAATGTCATCACCAAATGAGTTCTGCCTAAATGAAGGGCTAATGACCAGACCATGAACAGTGATTGGTGACTGTGGGTTCAGGAGACGCTGTGTGTAGGAGATCTTTGAAGACCAGCATCTCAACAGCTGACCTCTGCTTGCCCTGTGCAGATGGACCCCACTGAGCAAACGCCTCAGGAGAAGCATCAGGGTTAGAAATCAAGAGACAGTGAGTCTCAGCGGCCAAAGGCTTCACATCTCCTGGCATAGAAGCTTTTGTGTGGGACACCCCAGTTCTGCTGATCCACTCCGCACCTGTACCTCACCGTGGGCTCATCAGGACCTGTGTGTACCAACACACTTGCCAGCTCCCTTCTGAAATGTTCTTACCAGCTTTCAGAGCAATTCTGAATCTACTTTTCTGGTTTTAGGTCTGTGTCTCCTGTTGCTTTGTGATCGTGATGGTGCCTATGATTACCCTGCCTGTATGCTGCGTCCTACTGCCTGTGTGGGTCCCCCTGCCTGTGTGGGTCCCCCTGCCTGTATGCTGCGTCC
This sequence comes from Brachyhypopomus occidentalis, assembly GCA_020368025.1. Classification (NCBI taxonomy): domain Eukaryota; kingdom Metazoa; phylum Chordata; class Actinopteri; order Gymnotiformes; family Hypopomidae; genus Brachyhypopomus; species Brachyhypopomus occidentalis. Next base: position 4,935,896 of record JAGXOD010000072.1, read on the forward strand.
TACTGCCTGTGTGGGTCCCCCTGCCTGTATGCTGCGTCCTACTGCCTGTGTTGACAGCGCCTCATAGATCAGATTAAATAAACACATGTGCAATGCGTCTGTCTTCTGTATGCTCCATCACTCTTCCTGCTGATGGAGATATTTATCTCCTTATTAGTGGGAAAATGATTAGGAGAGAAAGGGTTGGATTATCTTCATACATTCCTTCAGAATAAGGAATTATGACAACAAATGTGAATGCGAGATTGGTAAGTGAGACACCCTGAGCTTGGAGTCATTTCCCGTCCTGGTGACAACATCCAGCACGAGGAGCTCTCAGCAGAGCCATCCAGGTGTGTGTGAGATCAGAGGTGACATCATCCTGTTGGCCTTCACTGCCTCCCTCAGTGGGACCCGTGACCAGCTGGGCCTCAGCCTGACACACATTCCCATCTCCAGACAGGCTGTGGGATTCCGAACAGGCGTGCTGATGAGCGATGGAGCCCAGACCGGCCCATCTGTGCTGGGGACGGGATTAGACGCCTGGTGTGTCCTCTCGGACACTCCCCATTCATCACCTTCCGCTTCCAGGCTGGCGATGTGCCAGCAAGGCAAACCCCTCCCTCCACCTCCTCCAGCAGGCCTGCCTCCACACCCCACCCCGCCTCCGCCCAGCAACCCCTCCATCTGTGTTTTGCACCACACAAGCTGCACAAAAGCCCCCCAACAGACGCCGAGCATGAAGAGACGGTTATTATTGTTCTCCCCACTGTTAACACCAGGCCAAACGGCTGTTATTATAGCACCAAACATACCTCAGCATGTAGCAGCCATTCAGCATCAATAAACCCGCTGAGAAGACAATATGTCTGTGATATAACCGCTGCACTTGGCTTAAATCGACATTAATTTTCTTTATCTCTCTTTTTTTTTTTTTTTGGCTAAAGGAGCCAGCGTAATTTAATTGTGGTAGAAGTAGCAGGGACCACGTGACTTACGCTATGCAGGGTAGTGCCCCATCACCCTGGGGGCTGCACGCTTCAGACTCCTCCAGATGGGGGCAGTCTGCTCCTCCGCCCACATGGAACTGCTGGAGACGGCGTGTGCGGGTCCGCTGGCCCTTGGGTCCGTTGGGCTCGTAACATTCCTTCGAGCAGGCGGACCAGTCTGACCACTCGCTCACCTCACAGTCCTTGGTAATTACGCAGGCTTGGAATGTCACAGGAAGGGTCTGTTCATCACACAGGCTGCAGGCACGAAAAACACGCATGTTAGCAGTCAAGTTTACCAAGTTAACTAAGTTTGTTCTGCTCTTATTTGGTAGCCCACCTTTAGAGTCCATTAATCCAGACTCTCATAGTCTCTGATATAAAACATCAGGACAGTGGTTCTCAATCTAGTCCTTAAGGTCAACTGGGTGGTTCGTCATCTTTACTCCTAGTCAGGTAATCTGTGTTTTATTGGCTTGGTCAAGGCCCATGGAGAGGTGAGATAGCAAAAATGTCAGCTAGGTAGGTTGTGATAACTGGGTTGAGAAACACATCTGTAGGGTACATGTCACTGGCAATATCCCTCCAGAACGCATCAACACCACCTCCTCAAAGCTGGAATTAAAACAGCAGCATAATGGAATCTGGAATCCTGCCCAAAACTGTGATTGCACAGAATCCCCCCCGACAGATATAAATCTTAATGCTGCTTCCTCTCTGACCCACATTCTCGCCTGGATTTCACTCTTTGAGCTTATTTTCCAAGCTATTTTTGTCAGAAGCTGTTTGCAGTTCAATTTAGATATATCAAATCTGGACCAACTTATGACTTTCATGAATTTTAATTAAAGGCATCAAACCCCCCTGTTTGTGCCATGCTTGGCATACAGGGGGGGCGTGATTAAGGATGCTCTTCTCTGCAGGTCCTGTGAGACATGCAGGTGGCAGAACTTCCCTTTCTGCTGGGTCCTAAATACCCAGTAGAAATCAGGTGGCTGGTTGGTTCAGAAACATCCTAATGCTAGCAGAGCCTTCAAAGCACCTAGCAAAATCAGTCCATAACCCGATGAAGAGTTGTGGAGAAACCAACACGTACATGTACATTAGTGAAACCTTCTCTTTGAAAGAAAGCAGAGATAAGCAGCACATTGTCCAAGATGATAACATGACTTGTTTAACATGCCCTTTGCACGTGACCATTAGTCATAACATGACTTTTGTACCCAGACACCAGACGCAGACACACAGTTCACCCTGTGCGGAGCATGATGAGGTCAGGACTGATGTGCTTCACCACCAGGTGTAAATAATGTGGGCGGAGCATGATGAGGTCAGGACTGATGTGCTTCACCACCAGGTGTAAATAATGTGGGTGGAGCATGATGAGGTCAGGACTGATGTGCTTCACCACCAGGTGTAAATAATGTGGGTGGAGCATGATGAGGTCAGGACTGATGTGCTTCACCACCAGGTGTAAATAATGTGGGTGGAGCATGATGAGGTCAGGACTGATGTGCTTCACCACCAGGTGTAAATAATGTGGGTGGAGCATGATGAGGTCAGGACTGATGTGCTTCACCACCAGGTGTAAATAATGTGGGTGGAGCATGATGAGGTCAGGACTGATGTGCTTCACCACCAGGTGTAAATAATGTGGGTGGAGCATGATGAGGTCAGGACTGATGTGCTTCACCACCAGGTGTAAATAATGTGGGCGGAGCATGATGAGGTCAGGACTGATGTGCTTCACCACCAGGTGTAAATAATGTGGGTGGAGCATGATGAGGTCAGGACTGATGTGCTTCACCACCAGGTGTAAATAATGTGGGTGGAGCATGATGAGGTCAGGACTGATGTGCTTCACCACCAGGTGTAAATAATGTGGGTGGAGCATGATGAGGTCAGGACTGATGTGCTTCACCACCAGGTGTAAATAATGTGGGCGGAGCATGATCAGGTCAGGACTGCTGTGAATGACCCAAACTGGTTTATCTAAGATCCCAGTACAATCCCAGAGAGCCTCCTTAAAGCAGCAGATTTCCCAAAGCACCTGCTGACCAGCTAGTGCTCTTCACACGTCTGACAAAGGATAAAACGATTATACCACGTTTACTACAGAGACAATGACGGATATTCCTGATGGCAATAAAAGCACCAAAGTAATAAATGGAGTGTAGTTCTCAGTATGGTGAGAAAAAACAGTAGGCAGAAGTGCAACGGCACCTACGAGCTGTTCACACGTGTGTGTGGGGGTGTGTGAGGGGTGTGTGAGGGGTGTGTGGAGGGGGTGTGTGAGGGGTGTGGGGGTGAGGGTGTGGGTGTGGTGTGTGAGGGTGTGTGAGGGTGTGTGAGGGTGTGTGTGTGGGGTGTGTGAGGGGTGTGTGAGGGGTGTGTGTGGGGTGTGTGTGGGTGTGTGAGGGTGTGTGGGGGGTGTGTGAGGGGTGTGTGAGGGGTGTGTGGGGGGTGTGTGAGGGGTGTGTGAGGGGTGTGAGGGGTGTGTGAGGGGTGTGTGGGGGTGTGTGAGGGGGTGTGGTGTGTGGGGGTGTGAGGGTGTGTGGGGGTGTGTGTGAGGGTGTGTGTGAGGGGTGTGTGAGGGGTGTGTGAGGGGGGGGTGTGTGTGGGGGTGTGTGGTGTGTGTGTGTGGGTGTGTGGGGTGTGTGGGGGTGTGTGGGGGTGTGTGGGGGGTGTGTGAGGGTGTGTGAGGGGTGTGTGTGGTGGGTGTGTGAGGTGTGGGGGTGTGGTGTGTGAGGGTGTGTGAGGGTGGGGTGTGTGAGGGTGTGTGAGGGGGTGTGGTGTGTGAGGTGAGGGTGTGTGAGGGTGTGTGAGGGGTGTGCGGTAACACCCACCTCAGCGCTGTAGTGCTTCCACTCCTGTGCACACACATCACCTCCCTGGTCTGGTAGCCCACCTGCAGGTCCCAGAACTTCCCTCCCTGCCGGTTCTGCCGGTTCCTCGTGCGTTTCTTCTTGATGAGCTCTCGGGTCTCGGGGTCCTTCACTCTACCTCGGTCCCTCTGCCTCTGCCTCACACGCTCCCCTTTCGCCTCCTTCTGCTCCTTGTTTTTGCGTCGTTTGGTCTGACGCTCCTGCCTCACCTGGTAGTCAGGTTGGTCTGCCCGGTCTGGCCGTCTCGGTCTGTCTGGCCGTCTCGGTCTGTCTGGTCGTCTCGGCCTGTCTGGGCGTTTTAGCCTGTCTGCGCGATTCCGTCTGTTTGGCCGATCAGGTCTGTCGGGACGTCTCCGCTTGTCGGGACGCTTGGGCTGGTCGGATTTGTCCGGATGTGCGGGACTTTCTTGAGGCACCTGCCGCGCCTGCCTTGAAGGCAGCAGGTTGCAGGCCCCCCAGGACCCCACCCTGAGGCTGTGCGTGCTCTCCTCCCCCTCACAGGCCTCCAGCTCGCAGGTGCGGAACTCCGTCAGGTTGGGGCAGCCGGAGCCCCCGAACAGGGGCGGGGCCAGGACGGCTCGCACGCGGTTCTGCAGGCCCGCGCCACACGTCTTGGAACACGAGGTCCATGGCGAGAACTCGGACAGGACGCAGTCCCGCGGGCAGGGGATGAGACAGGCCTGCTCCAGACGCGGCTTGGGCTCAAAGTACTCGCAGATGGCGCCGTCGGCTGGCTCGCCGTCCGCCTTCTGCACGCAGCTCACCTCGCGCGTCTGAATGCCCTCTTCGCCTCGCGTGCAGACCGCTGGCCGCGGCACCCCGGGCTTGCGCAGCGAGATGGGCACACACTGGTTCCAGACACCCAGCTGCCAGTCATAAAGCTCCTTGTGCCAGTCGCAGACGCGGAAGCATCCCTGCTGGTTGTCGGGCCTCTCGCTCTGAGGGCAGTTGGTGTGGAGGGTTGTCCAGCCCTCAGAGTGAGCGCACCACACAGCTCGGCTCTGACTCCCACCTGGACCACACTCACTGCCCATACACCTGCCCCAGGGCCCTGGGAGAGAGAGCAGGGGGGAGAATTACTCATTTCACTGATTCAGAGTCTGTGTGTCGCACAGAGTTATTCAATATGTAAATAAACTTGATCAATTTGCCCTGAAGGTCATTGGAAATGGCAAACAGTCTCGTTTAAAGCTACCATGTGTTAAGCAAATTAGAACAAATTAGACAGAAAAAGATTTGTTTCCCTGAAGTGTAGCTTCTCAACAGACACGCATCTGTCCTCATCCAATACCCTGACTGCACTTCCATTCACCATTTAGAGGGTTCAATTAATGGTATCGGTACACATGCCCTTAAGACAATAAACCAACTAGCAGGCAAATACATGAAATACCAAACAATCATTGCCTGAATCAATATCCCTATACTCTCAGGAACGGCATAAAGCACCCAGAGGATGTAAGTGCCCCTCGTGTGGTGGGGCAAGCTGATTGCTGCTGGTAATGGATACAAGCAGGAAGATGTTGGCATAATGAGAGGAAAATTATACCTGGCCCTGGGACACAAGTGTGTTGGCCAGTGTAAAGTGAAAAGGCAGGGCTCTCTCCTGGCTCCTCCCCTCTCTCACACACATCACTAGCACACTGCCTTTAAAGGTCAGAGGTCAGAGGGCCAGAAGATACAGGAACATATGCAGTGATGTTAAGGGTGCTGAATACACTCATGTTCTCCTGTAATCCCAGTCCAGGGACTATCACAGCGTCAAAGACAAAACATCGGGCTCTTCATACATTACTGACAAGTTTCACTTTCTTGTAGTATCTGCTATTTTTTCTTTTTGTTTTGTAAAAAAAAAACAAATAAAAAAATATTTATGATCACTGCTGCCTGAAGTCTGAACACGAGTCCTCTTTCATGTCAACTCCAGGCTGAGATCTCACGGCGGAGTCTTTGTTTTCCTGAGCAGCATATGAGACACGCAGGGCTGTGTTGGCAGCGTTGTCCTCTCCACCACGTCTCAGCGAGACTGCTGTCTCAGTCTCCTGCAGCAAGGCTGTAAAGGAGCTGAGCCGGGGGGTGATTTAGCAGGGGCAGGGCAAACGGGGCCGTTTGAAGCACTGCTTTATTGCCCCACTCGATAAGGATGAGGCAGGCCAATGAAAATGTCAGTGGAAGAAGCAGCGGACAGAATTAGCCTCCAGCCGTAGCCGCGGCCGCCCGGTCGATGGAGATCAATACTAACCAGGAGAAACTGGGCTGGCCACGGGAGAGCCAGCCGCCGTGTCCACACTCGCATCCGTGCAGGTTTCACACACCGAGGCAGAGGGGGGGGGGGCGAATGGAGAAGCCAGCGTGGCTCTCACCACAGAAGGAGATCGCTATGTCAGCTATGAAGCACTGACCTTTTCACAACAGAAGTTGGAAGGCGTGCTGGCGATTTCTCCTCCCGTGTATTTTTTCTCTCTCAGACACGGGAGACGCAAGATGCTGACTGAAATAATCTTGTGGCCAGTGATTTGCGTCTCCTTCCCTGAGCACTTTGTCACATGGTTAGCTAAGGTAAACACGAGCTTCTCCCGAGAAATTAACATTGATTTGATTCTACAGGGCAGAGAGGGGAGCGGAAGGAGGGATGAGAATTTCACTCATCGTTCATGCAAGTGAGCACTCTGGGTGAGGCGAGGTTTATCGTGTTAACCAGCGCTCTATCACGGGAGCGGGTGTGATGTGTTTAGAGGTGTAACACATTAGCTTTCCCCAGAGAGGGCAGAAACCTCTTCTCCCAGAGAGCCATCCTGGTGCTCAGAGTAATTTACGAGCATGTCACAGGGTGACGTGGTTATCCACAGACCACAGGACACCGGGGGGGGGCACAATTTAACAGGATGCAGAATTGGGCAGCACACCCACCATCTATTGCCAAAAGGAACAGACAGTACAGAGAGAGGGAGATTGAGAGAGAGAGAGAATGAGAGATAATGAGAGAGAGAGAATGAGAGAGAGAATGAGAGAGAGAGAATGAGAGAGAGAATGAGAGAGAGAGAATGAGAGAGAGAATGAGAGAGAGAATGGGTAAAGTGATTATGCCGGGACACATCCATTGCTTCTATCCTGTGGTGCTGTGGTTATTTTATTAAAATCAGTGAGATTTAAAAAATGAATTAGGAAAGAGTGAGAAGGAGATAGCGGGTGTGGAGAGCAAAGGCTGGACTGATGAGAGAAGATGTGCTAAAGGTGAGAAAGGAGGAGTATGGAAGATAAAGTGATACTGCGCGACATGTACATTATTATACCATACGCACATCCACATCATATTTTTGCTCCCTGTGACTGCATTGTATTTATTTTATTGTCATTCTTTCCTATATTCTGACCAGCGCTTTACGCATTATCGGTTGGAAAAGAGCAACATGCCCCCCCCCCCAGCTAGCAGACCTTCATCCACACACGCCTCCCGCACACAAGCCGCACGCACAGCCTCCACGCCTGCAGGTGCCCAGCGGACTCCCCAGGCAGGAGTGGACACCCCCACAGTTCATCTGCGAACATCAAGCCTCACACGTGCGATGGTGCAAAACTCACAAATGGCTTCCCACAGCGCTTCACATAAACTCCCCCAGAGAAAAGCAACAGAACACACGGTAAAATCCATTAGCAGAACCATCCGTAGCTCATCCGCGTTTTTGTGGATGTACGATGCCACACATTTACTCCTTTCTCCCATCTCGATGAAAAAACAATTAGACTCTCCACATTATTAATTCTGTGGAAGCAGCCAGCGCATTTCGCAACCCGATGTGCAGTGACAGAGGGAGGAGGGTCATTGTTTGTGCCTAGGAAGTGATTTGGGGGGGACGGATATGCCTGCAACGCATGTGTTTTATTCACAGATAAGATTCTGTGGTCTGCTTAGCGCCTATCTGAGTCCCTGCTGGAGACTGGAGACTGCCACAGGATCAGCAAACATAAGGATGGGGGGGGGACTGGAGATCTCCCACGGCTTATCATCTCTACTGCTCGCCAGGGGAAAAATGACAGGGAGGGGGAGAGAGAGAGAGAGAGAGAGAGAGAGACAGAGAGAGAGAGACAGAAATGTAAAATCATTTCTAAAGCTGTAATGAGATTTCTCCTCCACGTCCTCTGCTCTTCGGCCTGTGTGCCCTCCTACAGTGCCAGGCTGACGCTGGCATTTACCAGGGAAAATAGCAAACAGTGAGAAGCCTGATCCGTGCCAGACAGAACCTGGACACAGACGCTTTGAACCAGAGGAGGTATGGCGGATGGATGCTCTGTAGCCAGGCACCCTGCGCACACACACACACACACACACACAATCACGTGACCAGTGACTGAGTGAGAAAAGGTCAGATGCATTATCATTGCCATCCATTATGGCATGAGACTAAGCGTACATCCTGTCATGATTCTTCCATACTTCTAGTCACATGGATACATGGATACTACAAATCATCCATCCATCCATCCATCTATCCATCCATCCATCCATCCATCCATTTCCTCACAGTGGTGTGTCTCCCAGAGAGATGTGGCGGCCATGTTCAAGCAGTGACATCCACCTGCCAGGAAGCGCCACCCGCACTGAGGTTGTGCGGTTCACAGCTCCTCGAGTCCCACGTGGCGAGACTTGGCTGGTCTCTCCAACCCGCACATGGCCACACACCATCACACCCTAATCATCTCACACGGCTCTGTCACACAGGACTGTGCTGAATGAACACCTCTCCCTGCCAGCGCACACTCCACCGTCACCCACGGGCTGTGTGGAGTTGGCTCCTACACCTCCCCTTTCGCTGTGTGTTTAATATTCATTCCACCTCTTAGCAGTAGGGGGACAGGGTCCATTTGCATAGTTATCTAGCATTTACGTCCGTAGCACAGAGGGAGTTCTTTCCATCTGCTGTAACACTGGCTTCACATCACTTCTCGCAGCGAGACACCGCAGAGTCGGGAGCGGCGACCCAGAATGAAGAGATTCAGACAGGCCCGAGGATCCTGAGTGCCTCCACCCCAACACCACCACCCCCTCACCCCCACCTTAGAGGCTGCAGTGAAGAGGCCAAGCCTTTTGCACCCCGCAGGAACCCGTGTGCTGTTGCGCATGTGCCAATCTGAGCATGCTCAGCTTTCTACCTCACGCTGGGGGAGGAGCACAGGAAGACCCCCCCCCCCTCCTCCTCCCCGCCCCTCTGATCTTCAGTCGTGATCAAACAGCTCAGGGCCAGTGGCACACAGCTCTTTGTACAGAGCTCAGTGGATATCTAGATAGTACAGAAAAAGAAGAGTGACTCTCCTACTGGGAGTTAAAAAAATCGCCATCCACAAACATCATCTGATTTCGTGTCTTCACTGAGCTGCACAGGGCAGAACGGGCCGGTGAGTAAAACGCTGGCTCTTCGTCCCTGTTTCTAGCACACGACAGAGCGTCTCCGAGGAAGAAGAGAGAATGGAGAGAGATCTGTCTGGTTATCTGTGGGTTCACCATGATAACACAAGCTTAAAATGACATTCATATATCTTTCATAAGAGCAGGAGTTCCATCCCTTTCGCAACAGGGCATTACACGCCTCATTTAGCATGTTGTACAGCAACACGCTTCTCAGCACTTTGGTGCACACACACACACACCTGTGCACACACACATACATGCACACACTCTCCCTCCAGCAAACACACAGCATTCTTGCAGATACTATTTTCATCATTATCCAGTGGATGAAGCACACTTTCAAATGTTGGCCAGATTCCAACATTTAGTGCCCTTGTTTCTGGACAAATTAATTTGGAACAGGGAAGATCAAAAGAGCAGAGAACATAATATTTTAAAGTGGTCCTATGTAGAACACTACACGTCAAAAAAGTCAAGGATGTCACGAGACATTCTGGATAGAGAGAGGACGATGAGACATTCTGGATAGAGAGAGGTAGATGAGACATTCTGGATAGAGAGAGGTAGATGAGACATTCTGGAGAGAGAGGTAGATGATACATTCTGGATAGAGAGGTAGATGAGACATTCTGGAGAGAGAGAGGTAGATGAGACATTCTGGAGAGAGAGGTAGATGAGACATTTTGGAGAGAGAGAAGTAGATGAGATTTATTGGAATGAAAACGGAGCTGTAATTAACATTCTACTGCGACAGGGAGGAGCAGCACGATCCCAACGTCACGTCATCAGCTTTGAGCTTTAGTCTTTACTGGAGGAACATTCCTCTCAACCTTCAACTGGTAATACAACTAATAACAGACAAAGCAAAATTTTGCCCAATATGTGCAAAGCATTTGCTGGAAAAGCAGGAGACGTTAAGTGATACGTAAGCAGCCGAGAGCACAATTTCACACTTTAGTTGATCTTGAGATCCTAAAATCTGCTGCAGAAACACACAAACACAAACGTACACCTACACACACAGCAGTGCGATGGCGGAGCATCAGAACATGAGTCAGAGGGGGAAGAGCTCAACGCGCAAGCGGAGGAACCTCTGGCAGTGTGCAGTCTCTTCCTGCTCAGCCAGAACCAGCCCACCTACACAGGGATAGTGGTGATGGAGGCTGTGGTGATGGAGGCTGTGGTGGCGGGGTTACTGTGTGGTGTGGGTGGTGCTGTGTGGTATGTTTCTCTGAGCACTGGAAACAGTAACTCAGAAGTGGGTTTGCTTGGCATGATGTTCACGGGGCATGATGGGATTCTCCTTCCCTGCTGTGATCCAGACACACAGACCTAACCTTGCAAATGTTATTATCACTAGTGTGTGTGTGTGTTTGCCATGGAAAGGGGGGGGGGTGATTAGCTCATCACCCACTTGATAATATGAAAAGAAAAAACTCTGATTTTGTAGGGACATTAGGTTTTCTTCACAAGGAAAAAAAATATTTTTTTTTAAATGTGTATCCTTAGGTGAAAGATATGATTAGATTGGGGTGTAGGCATTGCACCATTCCTCAGGTACAGTAATAAGATAACCCCATACAAATGCTCCAGATAAGTCAATAAAGTGAATTCTTCAGTTCAATTTGGTGGAAGATTGTACAGAGACCACAAAATCTCAGACCACAGAATTTTTAGTCCACAATTTCACAATATTTGTGTGTGTGTGTGTAGCCCAGAGGAAAAGCTGTGTTTGCACACACAGGCATATAAAGTATATACTGTATGTGGGAGCTAGACTATTTTAATCACTCATATGGTGAAAGGGGCTTAGTCATAGTTACATATATACATATAATCACATACAGAAGCACACCCAGCCCTCCCACACACATATCTATCTATCTATCTATCTATCTATCTATCTATCTATCTATCTATCTATCTATCTATCTATCTATCTATCTATCTATCTATCTATCTATCTATCTATCTATCTATCTATCTCTTATACGTAGACAAAAAGTATCAAGTAGACACCAAGTGATGTCCTGTATTAAAACAGTACTAACACATTGCCTGTGGAGAGCTTTGGTTCAACTTTCACATAAAATCCAATATGATTTTGTGCCTTTGAAACTCTCACAGGGACAGGCAGAGGAAGGGGAGAGAGGGGAGAGAGAGGGAGTGGGAGAGAGATAGAGAGAGAGACTGAGAGAGGTGGGGGCCTGAAATCCTGATCAGTGCGGGCAAGGTGGAGATCAGTGTTCTGTCACCAGCTTTATGCTTCCCAACATCACTGCTATTGTTGCTGAAAGACAACACTGCACTGTACACACACAATAGAGCGGAGTAGCAGTGCCCTAATCTGGAGGGGTGTGACAAGCCACCGCTGACAGCTTGTGCTGCGTGTACACAAAGCGCTTGCTGTTTATCCCAAACCCCTTGAAAGCGCATACACCACACACACACACACACACACACACACACACACACACACACACGCACACATACGCACACATACGCACACACACATACGCACGCACACCCACGCACACGTACACCCACACACGCACGCACGCACACGCACGCACGCACACACACACGCACGCACACACACGCACACGCACACACACTATTCTTTGTCCTTTGTCCTTCCTACACAACATTCAGCATTGTACTCTCCATTTAGAATCAAAGCTCCTATCTGTGCTGTGTGCACATCAGTCCCCACACTGAACTGCTGCTTATTCTCACACACAAATAAATCAAATCTAAACACAGGCACCATGAACACAGCAGCCGAACACACATTAGGTGAAGAGGGAGAGTGTAAAAAGAGCCAGACTGGCACTGAGGTGCAAATGCTCCTAACACAGGTCACAGGTCACAGGCTGCAGCTGAGGCTTTGAGCCACCGGTGCCTAATGCATGCAGGAGGTTCAGTGATACATTAAGCTACAACTCCATATTATTGGTACATTTTCCCAATGGAGTGGCAACACTGCAGATCTGAAGCAGGACTGCATGAGAGTTAATTCCAAGGTGAATGTTTAAACAGTTGCACACACTGTCCACATAAACACGGTCCACATAAACACGGTCCACATAAACAGCTATATCCACACGATGTGTTTATTTTGATTATTAATCCTTACATTTACATGTTCTGTAGATCACTCACGAGGGTGGCACAGTAGGCAAAACATGATGACATGTCAGCGGAGAGTTCCAGTCAACATGGCTTAGCTTGTGTCTTATCTGACTGGGTATGTCAAGCTTAGAATAGGAAAACAGAGAGAGAAGAGAGAGAGAAAGAGAGAGAGAGAGAGAATGAGAGAGGGATAGAGAAGTGAATCTGACACTTTCAGGAAATCTGCTCTTCAGATAAAAGACATTTGTCAGAGCAGGAAGAAGAAAGAGGAAGAGCTTACATGATTGGATTTTGCTATCAAACACAGTGTGTGTGTGTGAGTGTGTTTGGCTGCGTGGGGTCTTCTGAGTTCACTGAGCACAGTGAAGGCTGCACACACAGTGGGTTTAGAAGCTCAGCACTGCAGCTCTGATTAACCTCGTGTAACCATCACTTCAGCGTACACTGGGATCTGCAGTGTCTTTGCCACCATTACTTGTCTACTGAAAAACACTGCAATTCATGCTCTGAAGAACCTATGAGCTATTACTAGAATCTGGTGCGAATTAAAATCAAAATATTCAAATCTTTTATGTTTTTACACTTATGGTTATGATTGAGTTGACGGAGAATGGATTGTCATAATGATTATAATAGGTTGGGAGCATATGTCTGTGTCTGTGAGAGGGTACGTGTGCGTACATGTTTATGTGTGCCTTTGTATGCATACATGCGTCTGCACTTGCGGATTTATGTGTGTGTGTGTGTGTATCACATAATCCACTGGACCTGGAACTGTAATGCAGAGCTGAGCATCACCGCTGGCCAGTGAGCAAGCGTGAGTGAGGGTGTCATGGTGAGGGGCAGATAACAGGTTCAAACCCTGCCCCAGAAGCCTCAAAAGCCCCTCTACTGTGGCTGAACCTCCCAGATCAGCACATCCGGACACTGCAGGCTGTCTTGGTTCTCTGACAGCCAATCCCGGCTTTGCTCATCAGAACCCCTGGCGCTACAGTTATCTGGGCCAGGAGGCTTTTTTTAAAACCATCAACCTGAAATTGACGTGAGACGCTGATCTTCAGCCTGTTCTCCTGGTTGAAATAAGAAATCCAGATAGAAGATTGTGATGATTATAATGATGACTTATGTAACAAGTCTCTTTTGTATCATTAAAGATGCACACGTCCAATCAGTGTGAGCACGTGGAGTTTCCTGCCATAAGCTAACCGCTAATCTTAAATACATTGAGCCAATAGCATCATAATCTTTCTCAACGAGGAAGCAGTTGTGCCCAGAGCAATGTATAAATGAGCAATTCATAAATGATTCCAAGAAAATGAGAAAGAGTTGCTATGAGACAGTGTGTGGGAAAGAGAGCGAGAGATGGAGAGAGAGAGAGAGAGAGAGAGAGAGAGAGAGCAAGGGAGGGAGATGGACGTAGGATGTGTTGGGAACAGAGAGCTGCCAGTGGATGATGGTTTGAACAGATTGGGAGGATTTAGGAGGATGGGGGAGGGTGATGGTTAAACAGTGCGCTAAGCAACAGCACATGTTTGGAGCACCGCGTGATCTGCCGAGTGAAGCCAGCGAGTGGCAGGGAGCCTTGATGGAGGCTCAGAGAGCCAAGCGAGACAGATATGAGCCTGGCCAATCACCAGCGGCCGCATGCCTGCTGCTAAATCAGCGGCAGGGTTTTACAGCAGGACTTTACAACGATCAAAAAAACGAAACATTAGTAAAAAAAAAAAAAATCAGTATGAACGCTTTCACAAGACACAACATTTCGCACAGGTCTTGTCATCCGTCTTGTTGTCATCCATCTGAACCTGCACGAGGTCAACTTAATAATATTCTTCCTTCATGAGATTGTAAAGTCTCGCGGGAGGCTCATATTTCCATTAAGGGTAAGGATTTTATGGGGTATTACATCCTAAAAGCTTCAAATGACCTACCACTAATGTAGTAAGGAGGGAAAAAGTCGTTCTTAAATGGAGAATCTATAGCAAAGAATGGCGAAGTAAAACCTGATATCCACTATCTAACGTGTGTTTCACAAGATCATAAAATCCCATGTGAGTTGAGTGTTTCCTGTAAGGCACCTTGGCCACTGAGCAGTGGTTCCCTGCAGAGCCTTGAGGTCATCGTGGTAACTCAGTCCTTTCTTCACGAGCCCCAGACACTCGAAGCCCAGCTGCTTCCTAATAAAGGGAAGCGCGTGGAAACGCCACCTCCTCCATTGCAGTGCCATCTGCAATCTGACAGCACATGTGACCACTGACTGAAGCGCCTCCAACTAAACTGGTCTAGACCGGTAAAAATTCCGGACGCGATCCCTACGGTGGAACGCTGCAGTTACGACAGTGAAAATACAGAGTGTTCATGTTACGAACAGACCACACGGAGAGGGATCCAAGTGCGGAAAAGGGTCCGTCTTTATTTTTCTTGGCAATACACTTAATCGTGTGATCACAACTGTAACTGGCAATCGTAAACACGAACGCTAAATCTTGGTCAGGACGGTCGGGGTTCAACACGGAGAGGCAGAGTCCAGGAGGTACCAGATCGCTAGGCAGAGGACGAGGTCTAGAACGTAAGCAGAGGTCAGTACACGGGTAATCAGGCAGGTAAAGATAACGCTGGGTACGCAACATGAGTTGGCAATACTTCGCAACCAGGAAGTGATAGAGGGGTGTATATATACGGAGGGAAAGGGGAGTGGAAGGAAACAGGTGATTAGAGGGCGGAGGAAGAGGTGTTGTTCCTAACAGTTCAGTTTTGTCAATTTATGAGATCAGGATGTGCACTTACAGTAAGTGCATGGCAGACCTCGGGAAAACAAAGATGGCAGACCTCGGGAAAAGAAAGATGGCAGACCTCGGGAAAACAAAGCCATGCTGCAGTCTAGCGTGCTGGCGGGAACTACGAGCTCGACGTGGCACTGTGCACATGAGTCACTGCCACTCCTCACTCCAGCGAGCACAACGGCTTCTAAATGAAAACCTTGTCACACGGCGACTTTGAGAAAAGGGGCAACATGCACTTACCGTGATTTCTGAGAAGTTTCTAGGCCTTGATTAATCAGAGAAGAAAGCTGAAAAAATCACAACACGAGAGAGAGAGGGAGAGAGGGAGAGAGGGAGAGAGAGAGAGAGAGGGAGAGAGGGAGAGAGAGAGGGAGAGGGAGGAGAGAGAGAGGGAGAGAGAGAGAGAGAGAGAGAGAGAGAGAGAGAGAGAGAGAGAGAGAGAGAGAGAGAGAGAGAGAGAGAGAGAGAGAGAGAGAGAGAGAGAGGGAGAGAAAGGGAGAGAGAGGGAGAGAGAGGGAGAGAGAGGAGAGAGAGAGAGAGAGAGAGAGAGAGAGAGGGAGAGAAATGGAGAGAGAGGGAGAGAGAGGGAGAGAGAGGGAGAGAGAGGGAGAGAGAGGGAGAGAGAGGGAGAGAAATGGAGAGAGAGGGAGAGAGAGGGAGAGAGAGGGAGAGAGGGAGAGAGGGAGGAGAGGGAGAGAGAGGGAGAGAGAGGGAAGCCCAAAGCCCAAAGGTTTGGCAGAGGGTTATCAAAAGACTTCTTGAAAATCCAGTTAAACAGCAACCTCTGATCCCTCTAAGCTTTCAATGACCACCATGTTGGACGGAAGGCGTCAGTAGCGAGGAACAAAGACGCCCACTGCAGCTTCCAAATGACCCACTAGTGTGTTACCAAGCTGGGAGCCCTGCGTAGTAGTAGCACACCAGCTGCTCTTAGTCTGGCTCTGGTTACGGTATGCAAGTCAAGGGCTTGAGTATTTAAATTATCTGCACACCTACTATAAATCAAGGGAGGTCAATAAGGGCAGATGACATGTTTGAGAACGCAGCAACCAGGGGTTGTACTGATTGTTCAGTTTATCTGATTAAGGTCAAGAAGGACACTTAAATTAATATATATATATAGAGAGAGAGATGGGTGACTGTCTGATTATACTGAAAGGGCATTCAATGGGGTCTATATTTACTATATCAGTCAGAGCAGATCACTTTAAACAGTCACTAACACACGTCAGTCAGGCAGTGCCCAGGGCCCTAAACTGATGAGCATGTGTATGTGTGTGTGTGTGTGTGTGTGTGTGTGTTGAACTTAAACCCCTCTGAGCCATCAGAGCTTACCAAAGATTATTGCACACCTACAAGTCCCATACACAGGAGTATGCTGGACAATCTTAAATTTGTGTTTATCACAAGTCTCTGGCTATACTTATTTAGCAAATTAACATTAACATCTCATCTAATTCGAAATGCCACTTTAGCATGCATTTGATTGCGGTTTGGGAAAGAACAGGTTTGCTTGCCATCAGATTGCCAGATAGAGAAGCGTGATTGTCCACCCCACAGAACACACTTCCACTGCTCCAGAGCAGGACACGCCTCCATCACACGCTTGGCGTTGTGCTTGGTGACGTAAGGCTTGAGTGCAGCTGCCATGGCACGATGTTCCTGGTGCCAGTTTTTTATGTTGATGTTAGAACCTTCAAAGGAGGTTTGAAACTCTTCGGTTACTGAGTCAGCAGAACGATGGCAACTTTTACACACTATACACCTGACCATTGACTTCCTAAACACTCACACTTTTCAATAACAACTCTTGGAATAGGCCTGTCAACAATAAGATTTCAGGAAAGACATTTCACAAACTGACTTGTTGCAACAGTAGCGCCTATGACAATGCTACACTCAAATTCACTGAGCTCAAATATCTTTCACAAATATTTGAGTAGTCTGCAGTGCAGTATGACCAGGTTATAAACTAAACTATTCATAAATCAAATTATTTATTTAGTCCAACAAACAAGTGAGCCCAAATATCCATGTCTGGCCAGTCTTACCCCCCGACACAGCTGCTAAAGAAGAAACTCCTTAGTTTGTGTAGTTTCAGAAAAACCTCGTTTCAGAAATAGGAAGGCTTCAAAGCCAGGTGGTGCAACTGATCTCCACGAGTTACACGAGCCGAGAACCGGCGTGATATTCTAAGAAATATTATATTTTTGTATCAGCTGCCAGCTCACGTGGCGTAGGGCAGGTAAAAACTCCGGCGCCCCAAACTGCAACAAGGAGCTGCTCATCTCTGCTTCCCAAAATAAATTATATGTACTTTTATTATCAATTACATTTTCTAGCACGCATGGTTTAAAGTAACATATTAAGGACATATTACTTGCTCATAAATAAGGTGGTTGTTACAGGTAAGATATGCACAAACTTGCTTCTAAAATGTGTATGATTTTTGCCATTATTTTCCGAGCAAAGTTACGTTCCTGCTCTCATCTCTTACACACTTTCCTTGCATAAAATTCCATCCAAATTCCTTCCAAATTTCCAGCAAAGCAACTTTTCTTCTAGCAAAATATTAGCCTAGTACAGAGCACTGACACACACACACACACACACACACTAACAGTCAATCAGGAATCTCTACCTTGCGATTTAACACACACAAATGCCAAACAGGCCAGCCAAGGCCAAATAAAAGACAACATCTCTGAACTCTCCGCACCGAGTTTGGGCGTCCCACGTGCTCCAGCGGCCTGACACCATCGCCTTACGCCCGTCGCCTCCGCCCGTGCAAGACGGGTGTAGCTCAAGGCACGACGGACTGTGTCATCCCTCAGCGGTTTGTTTACGGGGAAACTACCAGTGTGATTTACACAACAGGACTCCATCTGCCCGCCATCACCTCCACATCACAGGCGTTTTGGCTGAGGTGCTTGACCAGTCAAGTCAAGTCAATTTTATTTATATAGCGCTTTTTACAACACATGTTGTCTCAAAGCAGCTTTACAAATTGTATGGGTCCAGATCCCTAATGAGCAAGCCAAAGGCGACAGTGGCAAGGAAAAACTACCTAAGATTAGGAAGCTTGGGAGGACCAAGACTCAAAGGGAACCCATCCTCCATTGCCCATTAGCACCAGTGATCCAGGTGGCTAAGAGCCAGACAATGGTACCATCAGTACATCCAGGTGGCTAAGAGACCCTGCTGGCCGGGCAGACTACCGCACCTCCTTAATGATGTGAGGGAATCTACAGGGAGCCTCCGGATCAAAGGCCCAGCGCTCTGCTGTAACTCTATCAGAAGGAAGAAAAAGCTCTGGGTCCCACTCTCCCCCTGCACCTGGGAGGAGAACTCCAGTGTGCCGTGTGCGTTTTGTAGGCGGCTCAAACTGCACGGCTCCTCGCACACAGGATGAGCCGAGCAGTTGGGAGCGGATGGCGACTCTTTGAATAGATAATTGTCTCCTTATAGGGATCCTTCAGTCAACTGCTGACGGCGGTAGGACTAATTAAGATTCCTTGTACTGTCTGTTCCTCACTCCGGCTGCACGAGTGGAAGCCCCTGAGCTATTGTTGGGGATATTAGTGCAGGGAGAGAATAGAAAGCAGCTTATCCTTTGGTATAGTACAACACTTGCAATCAGACACACACACACACACACAAACACAGCTGTGCTAGAGCCATGCTCGAAGACAAGGCAGGATGTCGGCAGGAGAGGGACGATGAAGAATGCCGCCTCCTCTCTTGGCTGCCAGCAGACGTTCTCCCAGCAGGCTCACCCACCTGTGCCAGCCTTTCACCTGCCCCCACGTCCCTTCCTTCTTAAAGGGCAGACAGTGCAAACTACTGCGTACTTGTGAACATGGCAGGAGGACGATTTTCACTGTGTGTACAGTGCTGCACACTGTACACACTGCGAAGCCCCGAACTCCACGCAACAGCTCTCACATTCCGTTATCACGTTGGCCGTCTTCTCAGTTACTTCTCAGTCAAACCATGTAGGATGTTCTGCCACCTTCTTCCTGCTGGCTCAATATCTTATATTGATATATCTTATAAAGAATATCTTTAATGTCCATCGTTCATTATAAACAAGAACAAGGGACAAAAAAGCAAAAATAAAATCACATGCAAGAAGCAAAACAATGGCACTTTACACGGATGCACTGCAACTGGGGCTCTGCCGTTGTGTGTTAGCATCCAGCGTCCTGTGACCGAACACCTCTCAGGTGTGTGTTAGCATCCAGCGTCCTGTTACTGAACACCTCTCAGGTGTGTGTTAGCATCCAGCGTCCTGTGACTGAACACCTCTCAGGTGTGTATGTTAGCATCCAGCGTCCTGTGACCGAACACCTCTCAGGTGTGTGTGTTAGCATCCAGCGTCCTGTGACTGAACACCTCTCAGGTGTGTGTGTTAGCATCCAGCGTCCTGTGACTGAACACCTCTCAGATGTGTTGTGTTGTAAGGCTGGAAGGCTCAGGCCTGCCACTGTACAGGCACAGGTACAGGCTGTATATCTTCAGCGCTGTGTTAATATTACACGCCGATGATGACTTCCTGTCTCACTGGCAGATTTGTACACAGGGAAGGCACCTTGAGCCACAGGGCCATGAAATGACAAGGCATCAATTTCCCGAGGACTTGAGGGGACGCGGCTCGCCGAGCGTAATCAGCTCGTGTTCCACTCAGTGGCTGAGAAGCCAACTGCTGAATTATTCAACACACACCCAGGCAATTCTCATGAGAAGACAACTAAAAGGGGTATGAAACTGTTATAATAGACAACGTTTGTATCAAAGAGGAGGTTTAATTGTGCAGAGTCCACCATTAAGTGGCGTGTGTTTATCGAGCGGGTTTATGTAAGATGGGGCTTGTGGCGTGAGAGGAAGAGCAGATACACACACGTGGCACAGGAGTGTGTGTTGCTTGACGCGGCGGTGCATGGATGGACAAAACTGCTAGGGTCCGCCATATTTTAGCACCTCAGATGGGGTGAAGCTGTAGGCTTCCTCTGGCGTGCATGCATTCTATTCTCAGCCAAGTGTGTGTGTGTGTGTGTGTGTGTATGTGCGTGTGTGTGTTTAGAGAGGGGGGTTGGTCACACACACGCACAAAATAACATTAACACACATTTGTAACCTGTGAGCTGTTAAAAGCACACAGCCTACACTGCCTGACATATCTGAGTGTGTGTGTATTAAGCGTGTAAGTCATAGCGTGTGTGCATGCGTGTGTAACCACATGGGGCTGTACGGAGTGTGTGCGTGCGTGTGAAACCACATGGGGCTATACGGAGTGTGTGCGTGCGTGTGTAACCACATGGGGCTGTACGGAGTGTGTGCGTGCGTGTGAAACCACATGGGGCTATACGGAGTGTGTGCGTGCGTGTGAAACCACACGGGGCTGTACGGAGTGTGTGCGTGCGTGTCGGGGGTGCTGGTCGTAGCTGCGAACAGAGCCGTGGCCACTGGGGACTCCCTCCTGCCGCCACACGCCCTCCTCCTCTCCAGAGCTAATGGCTCTAAACACAGCAGATGGGGTGACACCTAAGGAGTGTGTGAATGTGCGTGAGCGTGTGTGTATGTGGAGGTGGGGGGAACGTGCAATAAAGGAGGAGTGCAAATCTGCTTGTGTGTGTGTGTGTGTGTGTGTGTGCACGCATGAGTGTGAGTGTGTGTGGGTGTGTTTGTGTGTGTGTGTCTGATGGAGGAGGTACGCATCTAGCAAGAGTGTTAATTAGGACAACAATTGCTAAAAATGCACAAAGACGCACTTGTTTTTCCAGTAAGTACGAGCCACCTGGGGCCTGCAGAAGGGTGGACGCTCCACCAACAGCACCACCCAACACCAACACCATCTGAAAAGACCACAGAAAACACCGCCGTGCCTCCGTCCTCTCTGTCTGCCAACATGTGAGGCTCAGACGTTCCTCCAGCATCTCCTACTCACCCATAAACCTCACTGTCCAAGTCCTCCAATTACAGTCTGAAAAAATCTTTTTGATTGATTAGTTGCACTGAGCATTCCTCCTTTTATGCATATGCATTAGCTACAGAGAACTTCAAATGCAGTGTGTGCCACTGACTATTGTATATTAATAGAGGGAATTAGCATAGGGCTTTATTGAAATATTCATGGGCGTTGTGGCAGAAAGGCTTAACGATGCCTCTGCATTAGCAGATTGTGGCGCTTGTGCACTGCAGCTGGATGTGACTACAGGCAGCACGAGTGGGAGAAAACGGGTGTGGAACAGCACGAGAACGATAAAGACAACACCAGTGAGGAAAGAGAAGCCTGTCTGTATAGTGGCACATGCTGGTATGGTCCCAGCCCACATCTGCTGAGTAGCACACACATGTCCATACAGGGAAGAACACAGGCAAAGCCACCAGTGAAATGTAGCCACGATTCCAAATTGCTCGTTAATATCATATGGATTTTGGAGGGTTTCTGCTATTTATTCTGTATATTCCATTAGCAGACATAATCCCAGGGAGGCAGTAAACCTGCGCTGGCGTAAGGAGTGTTTCTCTGTTCTTCTCTGTGAATGCTAAAGTGGGCGTGCTGGGCTGGAATAGACAGGCTACTGTTCGCAGTGTTACACTCCTGCTTTCTTCACTGATGACCTACTTCAGTTTTTCTGCGTTTCCCTTCGTGAGCCACTCTTTAGCGTGGGGCTGTGCTGCACCTTGGGCCAGAGAAGTGCCGTTTGTTCACTAACGACCTGTGACATTTAAAAAACAATCTGAAAAGATCCCAGTGTAATTGAATGTTTTGTTTTGTTTCACTGGTGAATGGAACGTGTAATTAGCATCAAAAGAAAGTGGTGTTGCTCGTGCAGTTAGATGAACACTCTGACCTAACTGCTGTTAATGCTACATGCTGAACAGGAACGAGTCCTTTTTGCTGTGTGGAATGTGGGAATGACATCGGGGGATTCCCACTTAACCGGAAAACTCTATAAAAAGGTTTGGGAAAAATCCATGGTGAAGTGGGTAAGACAGAAAAGCAGAAGGTTCAGTAAGGTTTAACAACAGTTCAATGTTCAAAACAACAACAACAAAAAAACACAAGCAGACCTCTTATTCTGCTCACATCTACCGATATACAGCCGACACTCTGTGCCCTTCAGGCCTGTGGAGGAGATCAATACAGAGGCACTTTTTTATCAAGAGAGTCGTTGAATACCAATAGCACCTGGCAGCTGTGACGAGTCAGCTGACTGCATTTCCTCCAATCACAGCCTAGAACATGACATTCTATTATCACTATTATTGAGCAGAAAACACTGTCTACAATAATGTATTTTTTTTCTGTCGTTTTCTTTGACATTATCAGAGTGTTATGACAAGTCTGTGCTTTAAGGGGAAAAAATCACAATAGACTTTGTGGCCAGTGCAGTGACAGAATAACCAGCATTAATATTTAATATCAGCATATCATTTCACAGGCTATCTGGGGAAATGGCTACTGTGACCCTAATGGAAGTGACAGGAGACCCACTGCAGGAGGAAGTCCATATATGGTCGATCCAATCATCTGGATCACCTTTCAGAAAAGCCATGCATGTGGAAAATGCAGCCACCACCCACAGATATTAAGTAAAAACTCACTATAGAACTACAGACAAACAGCTTCCCTTGATTATGTTATTATTAAGCCACGTTTATTCAGTTCTGTGTGAAATTTCTGAAAGAGAGGTGGAAAATATAACTCCAGTGGCCTTCCTGAAGCAGGATGTCATTTTTATTACATCTGGTTGAGAATGAATGAACTATTGTGTTTCAGGTGGTACACGGTGATTGAATGAAAAAAGATTTTCTCCAGTGTAGAGATGGAAAATAATTCAGTTTAAAAACAACTGTGAGCACAACTACTGTATTGTTGCACCAGGGTATTAAGAAAGTGTTAACTGAGTGATAATTAAATTTTAGAGATGGTCCCTTCACTGGTGTGTGGGACTACAGGGACTATTACTCTAAAGATCAGCTCCAACAGTGCTCCTTAGAGCACATAAGGTTTTGGGATTACAATCAAGATTTATAGAAACAGCTGAGAGGAAAGGAAAAATTCAAAAACATCTGTAAAGTGATCTAAACGCATATTATAGTTACTGATAAATTCATAACCACCCACCTTGTACCATGGCGGAATCTTGCCCTGGTTACCTAGCAATGCTGGGTCTTTATTTTGTTTAACCTCAAGCCACAGTCAGGTTTTTTGTTGTTATGGGGAGAAATCTAATTGTCCCAGTGAAGTGAAATTACCCACAATGCAGTAAGTGCCCCTCAGAGACACTGGTCACGGTGTGAGGGGGCTAGTGGTGAAATGAGGGCTGTGGTCTTCAATTTCGAGCTGAGGTGAATCAACACACACTCTCCCTGCCTCACTCCATCCTTCTGCCTCTCTCTCGCTCTCTCAGTGCTGAGGTGAGCTACTACAAACAGCAGAGGACCCTTGGGTTGTGCGGCAATCGCAGCAGCAGTTTGTGAATCTGGACCGGAGTTTATTTGGACGTAATATCTCCATTCAGAACCTCCCTGTGTGCTCTTTACATGCATTACATATTCCACAGGGCCTTCCTCCTCAGTATCTCATCACTGAAAGACAGTGAGCTTCAGCGCTCTCTGCTGAGATGACTGCATCAAGTATCACTCCCTTGGGCTCAGAAGCTCAGTAGAGTGACTGATTAACAGTAAAAGTGATGGTCAGCTTCTGGGAAATGCATGTAAACACCAGTGTCACTGCGCTGCACGCTCTCCTCTCCGCCACGCTGGGCTGAGGCCACTCCCACTGGGCTGAGGCCACTCCCACTCCTCTGAGCTGCTCATGCTTGGGGCGGTGCCTCAAACTCCGTCGTGTCCGTTTCTCTGTTGGCTGTTTCTTAATGTGCTATACGGCGCACTTACGTAACCTTGCACTGTGACACAGCGGAGCTAAATCAGGGCTAAACACTAGATCATTTCCTCCTGGGATGCATGCAGACCCTGAAGCAAAACAAGCTCAAACTCAACATGCTGTGCAAAGCACTGGGGGGGGGGGGGAGTCATTGTCCATGGGAGAATATCAGTTCTGCACACACACACACACACACACACACACACACACACACACACACATTCTCTGCACACACACATTCTCTCTGAGAGCCAACACAATTCCTTTGACCTCACAGAGCCAAGCTACCTGGGTAATCATGACAGAAGACTGGCACACAGAAGACAAATGAGGGAACAGTGCAAAACAAGCACCATGTTAGGTAATTAACGATGGCATCCTTACATTAATGGCCCTCCGTTCTAAATATAGAGCTGCTATCAGTACCTTTTCATACAAACACACAGGCAGCGCAAGTCATTCCAGTTGCATTACGTATAAACAGTTAAAGTGAATTTGATAGCGTGTGCTGGTGAATTGAAATAAAGGAAAATGAATATAAATTAGGAGCCGATAAGAGGGACTGTTCTAATCCTGAACAGGCTCCAGCTCTTAAACTAGTGCCAGCAGACTATGTGCCAACTGCTCATACAATAGCAGGAAGAGCCACTGTGTAAACCCAGCTGCGTCCTACCAGTAAAAACATATGCATCCACGCCAACGCATTGTTCCATTTGTGCAACAAAAGAGAGAGAGAGAGAGAGAGAGAGAGAGGGAGAGAGAGGGAGAGGAGAGGGAGAGAGGGGAGAGGGAGAGAGAGAGAGAGAGAGAGGAGAGAGAGAGAGAGAGGGAGAGAGAGGAGAGAGAGAGAGGAGAGAGAGAGGGAGAGAGAGAGGGAGAGAGTGACAGACACAGAGCGTCCTGGCGCAGGGCTGTGCTGGGCCTGTAGAGTGAGAGGCTGGTTAGTCATGTGGACATGCCAGGGGTCCTGATTTACAAACAATACCCACACGTCTCTGGCCAGTGAGGGAATGAACCTCCGCTAATCACAGCCTCTCAGAGGGCAGGGAGACAGAGAGGGACAGAGACACAGAGCAAAAAGAGCAAGAAAGACAGATTGTAAAACACAAAGGAAGAGAGACAAAGATACACGCAGGGATGAGGTGAGAAATGGAGAGATAGTCGTAGAGAGGAACTGTGGGATTGTTATAATTTGGCACAGAGCTCTCTGAGAGAGTGGGGTGTTTACAAGTGTAAAGGAGAGTATGAGAGTGTGGGGTGTTTACAAGTGTAAAGGAGAGTATGAGAGTGTGGGGTGTTTACAAGTGTAAAGGAGAGGATGAGAGTGTGGGGTGTTTACAAGTGTAAAGGAGAGTATGAGAGTGTGGGGTGTTTACAAGTGTAAAGGAGAGGATGAGAGTGTGGGGTGTTTACAAGTGTAAAGGAGAGCATGAGAGTGTGGGGTGTTTACAAGTGTAAAGGAGAGTATGAGAGTGTGGGGTGTTTACAAGTGTAAAGGAGAGCATGAGAGTGTGGGGTGTTTACAAGTGTAAAGGAGAGTATGAGAGTGTGGGGTGTTTACAAGTGTAAAGGAGAGTATGAGAGTGTGGGGTGTTTACAAGTGTAAAGGAGAGGATGAGAGTGTGGGGTGTTTACAAGTGTAAAGGAGAGGATGAGAGTGTGGGGTGTTTACAAGTGTAAAAGAGAGGATGAGAGTGTGGGGTGTTTACAAGTGTAAAGGAGAGGATGAGAGTGTGGGGTGTTTACAAGTGTAAAGGAGAGTATGAGAGTGTGGGGTGTTTACAAGTGTAAAGGAGAGGATGAGAGTGTGGGGTGTTTACAAGTGTAAAGGAGAGTATGAGAGTGTGGGGTGTTTACAAGTGTAAAGGAGAGTATGAGAGTGTGGGGTGTTTACAAGTGTAAAGGAGAGTATGAGAGTGTGGGGTGTTTAAAAGTGTAAAGGAGAGTATGAGAGTGTGGGGTGTTTACAAGTGTAAAAGAAGGAGAAGCAGTTCAAATAGAAAGCCTATAGCTGAAAGTGATAGTATCAGTTGTTTCAGAAAGGCAAGTTGCAGAAAACAGATCAAAAGAGCACGTGACTCATACTCACGTCTTATCTCCATACACATACACACACACACACACATTCAGATTCACTTTAAAGGGACCCTCCTGCATCTCAGCTCTGGTAGTGGTGCTGCGGTCTGAGTTGGGACTGTGGCCCTTGGGGAGCAGCAGGGTCTCCCCACTCACTCCTGGCCCCTTTTCTCCGGCCCCTTCCTGTATTTCACAGTGTTCATGAGGCTCTTCACAGCTGCAGCTCTATGCCAGCACACACCCCAGCACAGAGACATGCAGCATGCTAACTGCCTCTGTGCAATTTGTCCCACATTAGTTGCGATTACGCTCCACTCGGCGTGGCTCCCGCCCGCCCGCCCGCCGCTCCTCCTTCCCCTCGTGTCTCTCGGCCCCTGGCGTGTGGCAGGAGCAGCGGGCGGTGCAGACAGCCGTGATCGTGCATCTGCGTGTCATTTGTGGGCGATGGGAAGTTCATTTTTCTGCAGCTGTCGATGGTGCTCCATTAGGGCGAAGGGCAGCGGTGTGAGAGCCGGCGTGGTGAGGAGCCGTGTTATTGTGTCTGGCTCTAATGATGGTAGCCGAGGCTTCATTACTCAAAACACTCTGCCCATTATACACACACACACACACACACACAATGTACACGCACAGAAAAGCATAAACACAGGCCAAGTATTTAGTGGACAGTTACTACCTCCGTATAACTAAATATAGGGTTTTGTGTAGGAATTACACATCATGTTCCCTCTACCTTCCTTTCTAGGTACAGAATGTTGAAACAGCAAATCACAGAAAGTGCCTCAATGTATTCAATAAACCAAAATGCCTGATGCTGAAATTTTCTGATGATGCTATAAAATTGAGCGTATGGATAAAAGGGTAAGTGTGACTGTGTGCCTGGGTTTCTCTCTGTGAAATGTTTTCTTCTTATCTCGCCCTCCCTCACACACACACACACACACACACACACACACACACACACATATGGTTGCTGCTTAGATTGGGCTGGATTGCTCAATATCTGTAAATATGCAAAGAGCTTTAGGATTCCCAGCTCCCTGCTTTTCAAGAATTATCCACAATCCTGCCGCTATTCACACTGCTATTCACACACAAACACACACACACACACACACACACACACACATAAACAACACAGCAATTACTGAACGCAGAAACCTGAACACCGCGTGCATCACTGATCACATTTATCCTAATCTCAGTAGTCCTCTGTGTTCAACCAACACAAGATCTATGCAGCAATATTCACAACCAGCAGACTTTACAGTCAAGACACTCCGCCTCATTCTCAGTGCAGCGCAATAACTGCAGGACGTTCACATACTGAAAACATATTCAACATGACACACCATTGCCCTTTAGTGCATGTTGCAAGAGAGACTCACGCTAAGCAATCCCTTCTGTCATGTTTACATACTATTAACCCTTCTAGACGCTAACAAATTACAACAATTTCAGAGCGGTGGGATGTCACACTGACATTTCGTTTAATAGCAGCCACTGTAAGTGATGAACTAGGCAGTGTAATTTTACGCGTGTGCAGGTCGCGGCGGCATTGACGTCCGGGCTGATTGGACGCGCTGGAGCGGTGAGGGACCTCCTGCATGGACCTCCTGCATGGACCTCCTGCATGGACCTCCTGCATGGACCTCCTGCATGGACCTCCTGCATGGACCTCCTGCATGGCTCACGGCCTCCGCGTGCTTGTGCTCCACTGACAGCACCATGTCTACCCAAATGTTCACTAACCCAAACGCCAGAGCTCCCCCTCGACCCTGAGGCTAAACGTGCGCGCTCAGAAGATTCAATTTGCCTCAGAACCTGGCACGGTTACCCTTCTCAACCTCTCATCAACCATTTATTGCCCAGTCTGTTACTGGCCTCTCATCTCAGCATTACTGTGTGAACAAACGTCGACCGGCTCGTGCTACACCGACAGCTCCCGGAGACAACGCCACACAACGCCGGGGGCATCGGAGAGCCGGCCAGCTCCATGCAACACATGAGGAGGTGGGCTAGAAAGGGAGGTGAGAGGGGAGGAGTAGAGGGGCAAAGAAATAAACCAGGGGAGAGCGTGAGAGCAAATGAGGAGGATTAAAGAGTTAGTGCTCATGTTACAGAGCTGAGCCGGACGGATCGCACTGCTGAATCAGGCCCAGGCGCGATGCCAGTGAGGGAGATGCATGCGAGGTGCATCTGAAGGAGGGAGGAGGTTCACTCAGGACCATCATAGATCCTCACTGTCCTCCCCATATCCTGTTACAAGCTCAGAACATTGAAATCATGGACTAATGGACAATCTACAGAGAGGAGAAAAAAACAGGTGCGTATACCCTTCACATTCAGCTTGTGATCATGAGAGATAGATATAGTTTTCAATGAACAAATCATGCCATGTATAATATGGAAGGGAAATACTTTGTGGTGTTTAGTGCAAGAATCAAAAATTCTATACGCATGGCTTTTAACATGGATTTTTGTTCTATAAAAAACCAATGCTCTTCTATTCAGATCTTTGCTTGTTAACCAGCATTAACGTCCACGCAGTCTAGAGTCCAGTGCAATAGGCTCTGACCTTCAAATCCCCTTACGGTATGTTAAATCATCCCACATACAGGAGAGTCTTCTGAGTGACCTCTAACCCTAATCCATGCAGCATCCCCATATGCCCACTGACTGAAACATCGTGTAAGCTTTGTCATTTAGATGAATATAAACAATCTCTTTCTATCTCTATTTAGATTAATAAAAACAGTCTCTTTCTATTTATCTTCTCTCTCTCTCCAAGTCACTGTGGTGGAGGGAAAGTTGATTTTCTCTTGCCTGTGGACTTGAGGTCTTGATAGGTTTTAAGTGTTGTATTGATTAATTAAAGTGCTTAATTTGAAATTTGATGTGAATGAGTTATGTGAGTTTGTCTTACAGTATCTATTCAAACAGTTTCAACCCTGTGTGTCTGTGCTGTGCTCTTTGTAGGGTGTGTGACTAGGATCTTGGTATTCACACTGCAGCGCGAATCACCAGAGGTTCACTACATTACCATGAAATCCTCATACACGCACCATTACTAATCAACCATGCTCATTTTACTCCAATTTTTCACCAAATTTGCTTGGCAGACCATGTTCCTCTTGCTCACATGACTGTGCAGGAGACTAATATCCAAAGAAAAAGTAATATCAACTCAGTAATTTTCTATAACTCTATAAACTCCCATGAATGTATAATGCAGGTCTGTAACCTTTGCAACGCCGCTAGTAAGTGCAGCGTGCCGAGAGCTGAATTAGATTCACACTACCAAGGGCTACTCGGCCTTGCTGAGGGCCACTTCAGCCGTAGACATGTACAGCTCATAAACCTACAACCCTCCTGCATGGGGGAGGTGCTGAGGCAGAGGTGGCTGCTGGGTAATGGGTCACTGTGGCCAGGTGGGCTTGTTCGTTGGGAGGAATGGTTGACCGCTCACTGGAAGGATGATAAATGGACTGTGGTAGCTCACTTACAGTACACCCAGCAGACAAGGCTATGAAAAATTACTTGGGTAAAATATCCCCTGCACACACACACACACACACACACAAACGCACGTATACATACACACACAAACAGAAAGATACTGGTGTTTGTCTTCTCTGCAATTCCCCGTTCATTTTGTGAAATATATCACAAATCTTGCCAAAGCGGAAAGGGGTTTCAGCTCGACTAACACCTGGATGAAATACCATGAAGATCTGCACTAACACAGCAGAAAAGCCCCTCCGAAGAGACCTCATGACCTGAAGACCTCATGACCTGAAGAGAAAAATGCCTTTTGTGTTTGTATCTCCTTTCATTGGTTGGTGACCCTTTCCGTAAGGCAGGCCTGAACATCTGACCTCCCTCATTACAGCCGCACACACATGAACAGTAACCATGCATGTGTTGAGCATGTGTTCAGTGTGTTACAGTTTTTCTCAGTTGCTTACACATTGATTAATTAAAAAATTCACAAATAATTATACACTTTCTACTCAATGATTCCACTCTATGAATACAGAAACAGAGAGCAGCATCTACACTTCTGACGCTCTGAGCTCTGGTGCAAAAAACACACTTTGTTTTTTATATGATGTTTTGTGTGAGGGTTCACAGTTTTGAGCAATAATATTCACATAAATTAATATTTTGGTCACAATATACGGGTTTTACAAAATGCCTGTAGGGATGTGAGGATTTGAGAACTTCCTTCATCTTATTACTGTCTCCAGTTTCCAAACGTGCATCATGGCCGCAGTGTGTTATGAACCTTGCGGTAGCTTAGCGACTGGGCGCTAAAGGTTGCTGCTATCTCATTGTGAGCAACCTAACAATAAGACCTTCTAGTGCATTTAATGGACCGAGAGCTACAGAAATGCCCCCTGGAATAATTAAATAAATAAATAAGCGGAAATCAACAAGCTGTCTCCTCCCGCCCACGTCTGGTGTCTGACAGTGTCTCCACTCCACGGTGTCCCTATTAGCAGGTGCAGAGAGGATCTGGCAGCAGAGCTCGGCTGGCTCGGCGTGTAGCCTACCTGCTATTTATAACCTCTTCACAGATCTCAGGATCCAATAAAGCATGGCACTGCTCCGCTTAGCCTCTCAGAGACATGCAGGGTGTGTGTGGGTGTGTGGAGAGAGGGAGAGAGGGAGAGAGGGAGAGAGGGAGAGAGAGAGTGTGAGATACATAAAGAAACTATAAGTGGAGAAAGGAAGAAAAACAACCTAGACACAACCTTCTACACCATCCCAAATACATACAACACAACATCCCATACACAAGGTTTGATAAACAGGAAGTGCACTGTCCTAGTTGACTGTGCCCATTTTCCTTCCTAGGGTCACAGGGCAGGAGCAGTGGCACTGGTATGAAGCAGTTTCGAGCGAATCGCGAATCTCCCCACACGGTTCGGAAAGGCTAAGTCCACTGCGAGAATGTGGGGGAGAGGAAGAGGATGTTGGCGTACTTCATCTCCACTCTGATTACTGGTGTCATTAGGCTGGTGGGCAAGTTAACAATAGAATACTAACTCTAAGAATGTCCATTAGACCTCTATTACAGTGGCATCAGGGTGCTCTTTCAGTTTTATTACGTGATGGACATACAAAGTCTCAGCGTGAGCCACACGTGTACAGAGCATATGAGACAATAGAGGGCGCTGTTTGATGGGTCTCCCCTGGCATGGGGACACCTACTAGGGGAAGAGGATCCAGACATACATGCCTCTCCAGCAAAGGTCCTGGGCTCTCCAGTCCCAGGTAGTTAACAACCCTTCACATCCAGTACACACACACACACGCACACACACACACACACTCCACTTAATGGTCTAACTAATGAGCTACACACAGAAAAGTGGGAAAGAAGAAGAACAGGGGAGTGAGTGCGGAACAAATGACGCTGTCAGTCGTCTTTTGTCATCCCCTCTGCCATCCTGAATGTTGCCTCCCTCTTCATGAGAAAGAGGAGGACACAAAGGCAGGAGCGGACAAGTGCAGATGTGAGGGGGAGCAGATGGCAGCGCCTCCGGACCCAGGGAGACAGAGGGAGGACGTGAGGGAGCGCACGGGGTGGCGCCGAGAGGGGACGCTGACATGCGCAGATATGAAGAAGAAAGGAAAACGATAATGACGACGACGGAGAGGCACCGTGTGGGTGCCTCAAGAGTCCGACCCACAGGCCCACACGGAGCAGCTGCCGGAGGCCCGGGAGAAGCACCTGACATAACCGTGCCAATCTGGCAGCGGATGAATCCAGACGCAAACTCAAGTCGTTTCATCCTCCTCCATTACTGGTGTGTGTCTGCCTTCCGACTGCAAAGGCTGCTGGGTGTAATTACCCCACAGAAAGGCTCAGCTGTGGATGGGGCTCATCCACACGTCTCCATTCTCATCTCGCTCGGGGGATTCGCCCGGAGCCGTCCAGGACCCGGTTCTGTTGTTTGGGCTCTGTTGCCGCGCCACTGCCAGGCCAAATGAAAGCGTTTGAATTAAATTCTTGACCCATGGTCCACTAGTACTGACGCTCAGCACCACCTGCTCCATTACCCACCGTGCCCCCACCCCCGACACACCCACACCCTCCAAAGAGCCTTTACAGGGTCAAAGGTCAGTGTGACAAAATAAAAAAAGTTTGCAAGGGAGGGTGCCTGAGAATAAAGGGACGAACAAAGAATCAGTGAGAAGAAGGGAAGGTTGGACGCAGCGTCCATTCTGAGTATTAACGGACATTAGAGGACAGAGCAGGACAGACTAGACAGACCCACCGGCACGGTAAGGAGATAAAGAGACGCTCGCATGCAGGGCCTGGTGGGTGGGGCAGGTGGGGGATGGGTGGTGCCAAAGTCATCCACACACAGCCCGGCACCAAACACAATGCCGACTGAAGACAGGATCCTGCCCTGTCAATTACGAACAGCATTCACGTGCGATTTTTTAGATTTTTTCACGTGTGAAGATATTTTACATAATGTACATAATAGACAGATAGATAGATAGATACACAGACAGACAGACAGACAGACAGACAGACAGACAGACAGACAGACAGATAGATAGATAGATAGATAGATAGATAGATAGATAGATAGATAGATAGATAGATAGATAGATAGATAGATAGATAGATAGATAGATAGATTTCTGCATAATTAGGGATGAATACAGGAAACACTGCCTTCTACTCCATCCTTTCCTTAAACATGCACACACACATGCACAGGCACTCCACCAGAAGGAATCATGGGGATTCTCCCCCAGCCAATCACGTTGCTCCTTTCCACAATAGTGAACAGCAGCCCCAGCACTGCAGCCCTCTGTCATGTTTGTCACAGGCACCAAATGTAATGTATCTTCACCCAAAAGCTGTTTTTGTTGCAGATAGGGAGCTAATAGGTGATCCCAGTGCGTCCTGCTAGCCGTGGACCCCCATCCCCTTGCCTAAAACTGCAGGTTTAGAACACAAATGATAGAGTCTGATAGGGGTATGACAGAGTCAAGAAGATATGGGCCAAGAGTGAATGAGAGCACACACACATGTGGAGGAGGGGGTTGCAGGAGAGGGCGGACATGTTTACATCTGAGAGATGGAACAACCTTGGTAATTGCAATTAACCCAAAGGTGCTTGAGGGTGGCATTGTTCCCCATGGTGAGGCACATCCCACAACATTGGTCTGTGTGTTTGTTTTGTTTGTTGCATTTGTGTGTGTGTGTGTGTGTGTGTGTGTGTAGACAGTTGCACTGTACGTAGGTTGACTCACTCCTGCCAACGTGTTTGCCACATTTCTCAATACTTCATCCTCTGTATTGTGCAAAACTACCATAAGGAACAGCTGTGAGAAACAGAGAAAGTCAGAAGGAGACAGAGAAATACATAGAAAGAAAGAGAGAGAGAGATACAGAGAGAGAGAGAGAGAGAGAGAGAGAGAGAGAGAGAGAGAGAGAGAGAGAGAGAGAGGGAGAGAGAGAGAGACAGAGAGAGAGAGAGAGAGAGAGAGAGAGAGAGAGAGAGAGAGAGAGAGAGAGAGAGAGAGAGAGAGAGGGAGAGAGAGCATACCATGGCTGCTGCACTTACTCATGAAAACAGTCTGAAGTGCATAAATAATTACATCTCAATGACTACTGCAAATTTCATATTTCTCTACAAATGAAAGCCCTTGAAAACAGCAGAAAACATCATTAGGTAGAATGACATATTTGTCATGAGAGCAAAAACAGTAATTAATGACACAAAGTATGCTCTTTCAGTAAAGTGTATCTCTGAAGTTAATCTATAACCAGGTACGGACTCTCCCAGATCAACTCATTGATCAGCCATAAGCCAGAAAGCGATGGGCCTGTTTGCATTGATTGGACCCCATGCAAGTCAGACTGTGGAGCAGTGAGGATCTTGCATTGATCCTGGAGCTGTTTCTGTCCTGTCCAGCTATACAGCTGC
>JAGXOD010000072.1:4975000-5027500 GCA_020368025.1 Brachyhypopomus occidentalis
GTGTTCAGTGTATACTTCATTTGATCAGTTTAATCAGTGTGAAGTGTTCAGTGTATACTTCATTTGATCAGTTTAATCAGTGGAAAGTGTTCAGTGTATACTTTATTTGATCAGTTTAATCAGTGTGAAGTGTTCAGTGTATACTTCATTTGATCAGTTTAATCAGTGTGAAGTGTTCAGTGTATACTTCATTTGATCAGTTTAATCAGTGGAAAGTGTTCAGTGTATACTTTATTTGATCAGTTTAATCAGTGTGAAGTGTTCAGTGTATACTTCTTCATTTGATCAGTTTAATCAGTGGAAAGTGTTCAGTGTATACTTTATTTGATCAGTTTAATCGGTGTGAAGTGTTCAGTGTATACTTTATTTGATCAGTTTAATCGGTGTGAAGTGTTCAGTGTATACTTTATTTGATCAGTTTAATCGGTGTGAAGTGTTCAGTGTATACTTCATTTGATCAGTTTAATAGGTGTGAAGTGTTCAGTGTATACTTCATTTGATCAGTTTAATCAGTGTGAAGTGTTCAGTGTATACTTCATATGAGACAAAATGCAAGCCATTTTCATGTCGCTTAATAAATAGTGCACATGTAACAGTACATAAACCCTGAACATGTCTCCAGGTAGGCGCACACTGACCACTGGAATGGAATAAAAGACCCTTTACATTAGCAGTGTTCACATGTCCTGTCTTCAAACTGCTTCCTAGTGCATGTTAATATTCATCTACTGTTATTATGGCCATTATGTTATTATTACTGCATTATGTTATTATTGCAGACCTCTAAGAAAACTTGCTGTTGAATGTATAGAACACTGAGTCCGGATTGATAAGCACTTTCAATTTCATGTGACTAGGTCACTGAACATGATATACATTTTGCATATATGGAAATGAATGTTGATTTTGGAGCTCTGGAGCAGCTCAGTCTGCTTTGCTGTGGTCAAAGGACCAGCAGACTGAAGACTCGTTCTTCAAATGACCCATTTGAACAGCTGGCAGGAGGTGGAGCAGAGGACACTGGCCTGACCAATCAAGAAGGAGTTGCGTGCCCAGCCAAGCTGATCAAATTTAAATATGCAAATGTTATCAGAGTTGGAGCAAAAAAATGGAGGGAGAAAAAACAATAAGATAAAAAAACAACAGCAAAAAAAAAAAAGAATGGTATTTTAACATAATTAAACATTTAGTATTGTTTTGCCCATAGTCAAGGATTTAATTACACCCCATTTCACAACAGGGCATAGAGGGGCATAGAGGGGCAGTTCCACTGGCTTTTCTGTAAATCATATTGGATACATGGTACATAAATAAAGTCTCAGGTAGCAAAGAATAGTACCAGAAATTTTGAAAGAGCTTATCTGGACTCCTAAGCATCTAAACATGAAGACACACTCCTTCTAAGCATCTAAACATGAAGACACACTCCTTCGTTTGACACAAAGTGTTTTCTGCGTGACTATAGTGTCATGCCAGCGATTTTATTCCAGCACCATGACTGAAACTCCACGTGCCTGACCACCGTCTGAACTGCAGAACTTCACAAGTCATTGTTTACTCGCCAGATGGAGAATAACGTATGACAGTCCGTAATCCATAAATAGGTTGCACCGAGTGCTTTTCTGACAACAGATATAAACCTTGCTCTAAACACTAATCTTAGCAGCTCATATTTGTCAAGGCAAGTCAAGCCTGGAAAGAAATCAGCCAATCATGCTCCTCCTCCCGGAAGCTGTCCCGCCCAGCCTGCCACGCCTCTATTGTCTCCTGCCTCACTGACTCCCAGCAACATAAGTAGACGAGGAACAAAGGCATCAGAGACCCTGTCCCCCCCCCCCCACACACACACACTCACACACACACACTCCACCCTCTCAGTTAGACACCCACCCCAAAAGCCCACTTCATACGAACGGCAGGGGGGAAGGAGGGGTGAGGTGGGGGTGTGTCTGAGCATTTCAAACGGTCTTACCACCCGCTCATCTCTAGGCAGCAGAAGGCTCTCTCTCCCTCTCTCTCTCTCTCTCTCTCTCAGGGGAGCCAGACCCAAAGAAATGGAGGAAGAGCCTTTTTTTTTTTAACATTGTGTCAGTCTTCCACACACTGATGTGCTTTTCACACAAAGAGTGACCACTCCATGGATCTAATGATTTTTTTCCCTCCCTTCATTCGCTGTGTGTGACAATTTCCAAGGAGATTCAATTCCATTCAGTCCAATTCCATTTAGTTATCAGCTGCTAAAATAATTATCCATTATATGGCAGGTTCATTTCAGCCAAGTTTCTAGTTCAGACTGGATTGATTATGTAAAACAAAAAGCCTGAGGTGACATACTGACCAATCAGCAACGAAGGCTCAGAGACAAGGAAGATAACAACTACAATCAACACTCGTCTTCTCAAACAAGACAGATCTGAGAGAGAAAGAGAGAGACAGAAAGAGAGGGAAGGAGAAGAAACCACTGAAGGGAGGAAAGGAAAACGTGCATGTCTGTGTAAGAGAGACAAAGAAAGTGTGTGTGAGAGAGAGAGAGAGAGAGAGAGAGAGAGCACATGTGTTCGTGTTGATTGGATGTGTTCTTTAATGACCTTGTCTACCTGATGCAGTGCAGCAGAGTGACAAAGTGTCTACAGCAGAGGACGGTTTGGGGGGGTGGGGTTTGGTGGGGGGGGGGTTGGTGTGTGTGTGTGTGTGTGTGGGGGGGTGTCTCCAGGTGGCACCATCACACCTGGCATGTCAATGTCGGATCCATCTGCAGACTCAACATCTGGTGTGCCTTTTATCCAAAGACCTGCTCCAATCCACAACACAGCACATAGCTCGGCTGAACGCTTTACCTGAAGGTGACTTTACTGAAAGGGGAATGTTCCTCTGATAAAATGGTACCATATAGTGTATAATTTATGAGCTAATCTCACAGTGTGTTAGATAACATGTTAAGTGAGTGGTCAACGAAGGCAAATTCATGCATATGCAATGAATATAATATGTGATAAAGCAATCAGCTCAGACATCACAAACTAGCCTGAACCACGATGAACCAGCCTTTGAGCAATATCACATGCACTCAGCTATGAATGCTGAAAAATTAAATTAGGATAAATCTTCACACGAAAATACAGCAGCTCCTGTGACGTCAGGCCAGCAATGTTAATAGACCAAATATCTTCCTAAATATTTTATGTTGGTACATGAACAGGAGACACGTGGATTGAGAATAAAGGCTTGTTTAAACCATTTGTAACACCGTGACATAGGGACCAATGGCTCAGAAACACATTATGTGTCCAGTGTGGTAGGTCACTTATTCAGACACTGAGTAAATGCTGCATAGCAATGGGAAGACAACTGCAATGACTCCTGTGTTGTCCACTCAGTGGGGGTGGTGTGATGGTGAAGTGTGTGTTCTGTTAGTCTTCTGGGGTCACTCTCGTGAGGATGCTGCACTCAATCATCGTCCGGCAGTGCCTGAGGGGGTTGGCCAGTGGCTCCAGAACGCCAGTCAGAACCAAACTAAAGTCCAGGTTGGGGTTGCCGTGAGACAGCCCGGCGACACAAGGAAGCTGTGCAAAGTCAATAAGGTGAGACGTGTGTCCTTCACACATGGTGACGTGCATAATCTATGCGCACGCATGCGTCTGCACACAAACACTCTGGCACAAGTAGAATCGCTCACACTGCATCAAGACAAGACCCATAGGAGACAGTTCATGCATAAAGATTTGAATTCTCTAGTATCCCTGTGTACTAATTGCATGTAGTCCTTACTGACCTCCATATCTCTGACTCAGCTTTTAAAACATGTTGTGTGTGTGTTGTGTTGGTCACTGAGCTTTGAATCAGATTAATTAGATTAATTTACATGAACCAAGTAAATTGGGGGTTAGATCACGTAGCCAGTATCAGTTAGCATACACACTGGCAGCGCATCACTCTGTCTCTTATCACACATTTTCACACTCCTGATTTGACATATTGATTTTGTAATTCTGAAAACAGGCGGCCGGAAAGCAGGGCAGGACTCCCTACCCTCCCCCGACACACACACACACACACACACCAGGGCCCGCCACATGCCTCAATGGTCTCATGTCGACCTCTGACTCCTAATTCAATTCATTCCCTCCAAATTAATACCATTAGTAGGATGTTTCACAGCTAAACGCGCCGGTCTGGCGGTCTCGTCTCCTGGTCCCTTAGCGGAACCTGAACAAGTGCTGATGGAGGTTTTGCCTCCAAGCTGCCTTGAATCAAAGCCTGAGCTATCGACAGTGATAGGGATCGATGTGCGATAAGGGGAGGGGCAGGAGAGAAGCATGCAAGGGAGGAGGAGGGGAAAGGGGCGGGGTCAGTGCACAGGGGTGGGGGGGGTCCTGTGTCAGCTTTGATTTTGGGGGAAAGGAGGTGACCTACATTTCAGCATTTCGAAAAACATTTCCAAAAATCAGAACATGAACAATTCCATAGATGTTACATGTGCTATGAAGCACCACATTACATGTGCTAAGAATTGTTCCACCTACCAAGGTACTGAGCTTAGAGGATCATGCTTGGAACCTCTGCTGCAGTTTGTGAAGTATTTATAACCTTGGCTGTCATGCTGTTGTGTTCACCATGCTCTCTGTCTTCTGTGTTTGGAGCTTACAACTCCTGCCAGTTATCAGGTGAGAGGCCGACCTCTCAAAGCAGGGAGTATCCTAGCAACAGCTGATCGGCTACCATCTAACCCTGCACCGTGTGAAACTGCAGGGCTAAAAAGAGGGTCCTCTTCTGCTGTATCTCACATGACTTCAGGACACTCCGGCTGCAGAAACAGCTTCCAACTGTCTGCTTTCAAAAGTCTGGAAGTAAACTCACTCCCATACTACTTACTGCACCAGGCAATGAAACTCCACAAACACTACAAGCCCAATGCTGAAAAGCAGAGAAACGCATAACGCCATCACTGAACCACACAATGGCAGAAGAAGTTACAGAGGAGAAATCAGCCGAAATATGCAAATCCCAGAATCCTTATTAGCGACGTGGTTTGTAATTGGATACACAAAAGAATTGTCATGAATGTTCGGAGCGCTTAGGGACATGCAAATGTGAGCGCAAGGTATCGGAAACCGAGCATTAAGCTGAAGACTAATTATCCGGCTTGCAGATCCAGCGGCATTCTGGGGCAGCGCACGAACTGCAGAAGGTTCCTCGCCACCTCGGTGGCATTCGCTTCTATTACAGTGGGAGAATATACACCGTAACGAGTGTGTGGCTATGTGCTCGTTTTATCTCCTTACTCTGGGAACATGCTGCCCCCCCCCCCCCCAGTCCCATGCCACCCCCCTACCCCAGAGCACCCGTGACCCCCAGAATCTTGCATGGGTCTGCCAATGAGTGAGCATCACCAGTATTCCTTCCCGGAGACAGTGGGCTTTGGGTCTGGGGTGTTTCCCTTCATCTCTCCACCCACAGGGCTCAGCACCAATCAGACAGCAGGCCCTGATGATTTAACATCACAGGCTTCCTGTTTGGTACAGCACGCAATATGAGGGTTTTTCATGCTCCTTACCCTCCAGACATGAGTGCTGCCTGGCGTTGGCATGCAGGCTTGAAGATTGCACTCTTACTCACTTGGCCATGCAGACACAGGCATTAATATAGATATGTTGGGTGAAGAAACTGTGATGGAGTGTGAACAAAAATTGGCTGCCCTCACTTTCATGTGCTACGTACACTTCTGACAAACACCAGAAACACACGGTGAATATCATCCACCAAAAAAGCAGAATATATGGAGTGGTGCACCATGAGAAAATCAAGACAAAAACCTGACAAATAAAGACTAATTCTGATTTCCTTTTTTAAGGCAAAATGTTTCATTTTCTAGTTGTGGTGATTGGTGCAGTGCTGTTTTCTGGAACAGTGTCCCTAGCCAAGCCCAAGGGCAAACGCGATCAATAGCTCGGTTCCTTGAGCCCTCTCCATTTACACGCCAATGTTACTGGTAGTGTGAGAAGCCTCCCAGTTTAAACAAACCATGAATTGGACCAGGAAATGGATTAGAAAACTAAATGTGGAAGTTTTACAGTCAGATCCTGCTCAAGAATGCAAAAATATTCTGCCTGTTTTACCGTGAATATTCATAAGAATGTGTAGCATGAAAGTACTGACTAGATACTGTAAACAAAATAAGTAAAATAAAAAATAAATGAATGACAGAACTAATATCCACTTCTAAAACAGCATGTTAACAGTTGAGAAGGGGAAGACTTAACTGAGCTGATGACTGTAAAAAGCATTTCATTTCCTCCATTAGCGTGACCATGCACCTCCATCAGCACCTCCATCAGCACCTCCATCAGCTGCCCTCCCTCAGTCCGGGACACATCACGTCCCCTCCTGCAAGTCAAAAACAGATGAACCGACCACTCCTCCCACACATCAGTGCCAAGTGTACAGGCAGCTCCACTTAGGGCGTGACGGTGTACTGCTCAGTCAAACTCCTGCCAAACGGATTCATTTTACAGTGCGTTCCTCTCTTTAATCTCTTTCATTCAGTGAGACACAAAGGAGCCATTCCTGAGACAACAACTCAGGGGGTCCAGGGCATTTGAGAGAAACTACCAATACCCAGCACTACCACTGCCCCGCACAGGGAGCCCAGGGACTGGACGGGTTCCAACAGCCTAGCAGGGTTAATGGGAGCCACGTGTTTGCACTTGCTCGGCACACAGGTGATGGATGTGCTTCACCAGGCTGCCTGCTGGATCAGAACACATTTCACACTCTAAAGAGGTAGCAGTGTCTGTCGGGACAGATGGGCACACGCAGGGAGGAGCGTGAGAGAGGGGAGCCAATTAGAGAGAGAAGACATGGATAATCTGAAATAGTGTAGGAAGACATCAGATGAAGGTATGTATGTATATACTGTACATGTGTTTGTAATGCTAGGGGCTGTGAGGACATAGTGGGTGGACACACGTGCAAGGAAGAGCAGGTATGTGATCTAATGGAGTCTCTCTCTCTGCACAAGGTTACAGCTTGTGCCCGGAGTGTACGTGACTTACAGGGCATTTTGAAGTTACCCATCATACACAAGGTTTATGATTAACACAATGGAACTTTATATAATATATATATATATATATATATATATATATATATATATATATATATATATATACACACACATATAGGACAGGGTGGGGGAGTTAAACACAGAACTACACTATAAGGCAACCTGACAATCAGTACAACAAAGCTGAAACATGACAAGTACAGAACATACGTAACTACAAACACAAAACAGGGAATGGCCAAACACTCATACAAACAAGAACTGGGAAATATTAACTAAGATTATAGATAAGACAGAGACCAGGGAAATAACCATACAAACCAGGAGACTAAACTAAAAAACTAGAAGAGAGTACACACACAACAACAAGCATCGAACATACGACCTACAAATCAAAACTTCCATGAAACAGATTCCAAACTCAAGCAATCAAACGAGAGCCAGCAGCCTTCAGTGGTAAGCAGCTCAGCTAAACCTAAATGCCCTACCCACATAGTACTCAAACATAGTACTCAAACATAGTACTATATACATACATACATAGTACTACATAGTACATAGTACTATATATATATATATATATATATATATATATATATATATATATATATATATAATGAGAGAGAGAGAGAGAAAGAGAGAAAGACAGATTAAAACTTGTGATGTAGTACACAAAGTAATATGCAAAGTTTCCAGAGAAAACTTTTCTGTTTTTCAGAGAAAAATTTTTTTTGAGTTAGATGCATAGAGATATTAAAAATTGTAGTGCTGGAGTGAAGTACACAAAGTTTCCATAGAAACATGTGTGTATATATATATACACACACTGCATATATACTACACTAGTATATACTGTATATATATACTGTATATATATATATATATATATATATATATATATATATATATATATATATATATGTGTGTGTGTGTGTGTGTGTGTGTGTACTGGATTTCTCTTCTAGTTCACGTCAGTGTAACTTATTTGCCGTTTTCATTCAGTGGTTGGATGCTACTGCTGTAACATTCATGATCTGATCTGTGATGTGTGTGAAATGTGGGTCATTCCCTGATATTCGGCCTAGCAGCCTATGAGAATGAGCGAAACAAGCTCAGCTCACTCACACACACGAATGCACATAAGCATATAGAAAGAGACACCAACACAAACTCTAGGCACAAAATATTATAATATTATATGAAAAATTACCTAGATTGCTAACATACAATATATAATAATGTCCCAAAGTATAATTTGGGTTAAATATATTATTCTTTTTATAAAAATTAAATAAATCTTTGTATAAATGGCATGCAAGAAATAGCAGGAAAACTGATTATTATTATAAAATGTTTATTTTAAAAGCCATGTGGTGTCTAACCAGCCCTGATATAATTTATAATTTAATTAATGGAAACTGAGACAACTTTAGCATGTGCATTGTGTGATCACGTGATGCGCATGGTTATTAGATCATTAACATAATACTGTATATCAAACGGCATATTCAATCAGACACATTTCAAAAAGGGCAGAAGCTAAGAATCGGTTGAGCACAAGGGCGGTTTGCTCTCGTGTTTGATATGAGGCTGCTGTCTCTGTAATATATTATTAACAATTCACTGTGAAGCAACTGCTAATTTATCTAATTCACTACATGATAATTACTTGAAAAAACATAAATTAGGATGCAGAGTGACTCTAAACATCCATTTTAGCATTTGTGTATGTGTACATGATCAGAACAACTGGCTTCTACAATCTTTTGCGCTTTTTTAATAATTTTAAATGTGTAACAGTGAGATTTTGTATTTTTTTTAATTTCGTCTTCTAGACAGTATGAAGTCACAGGTGGGAGCTGAGAGCCCATTAAGACAGGCAGGCATGGGTCTGTACTCCAGCCACTAATGCAGCCATTAATGTGCTCCATCAAAAAGCACTCTGGGTGGCAAATGTGAGGTAAATCAAATTAACATCTGACTCACGAGCTGCAAAGCTGTAATTCTACATATCCACTGGTCAGACGGCACTATTTGCACAGAGACTAATTATCACAATCTGTCTTCAGCAGATCTTTTTATATCAAACACAGGCAATTCATGAGCATGCTTTCAAAACTCCACCACCATCTCCACTTTTGACAAACCCCTCCCCAAACCGAGCAGATCTCCACATGCCTCACTGCAGTTAGTCTGAGCTGACAAGTCTGGAATGTTCTCATTTAGGGACTGACTTTACTCTAGGTGCCAGTAACAGGAGTGCTATACAGGAGTGATATACAGGAGTGCTCTGCAGGAGTGCATGATTAATATTTGGCCTTAACAGTGAGAAGTATATGAATAATCCAGGCAGCCATCTCCCTCTGTTCCAGACAGCCTTTACTCAGACATGTTGGAAAGAGTTCACATACGTTCATATTCATGACTTAGACACGTTACGCACAGGAATCCTTGAAGACACTTTATAGTTTGGATATTTTGTTTCCAAATCACTATGATGACTGTCTGCCTGCGTACATCATGTGAAGCTGGTAGATTATGCAGAAGGACCTGAAAGTTGCCAATATCTAGCAGTGTCTGGATTAAAGTCAGATGGTTATAAATCATATTAACATAATTTTATATAGATTTCAACAGAAAACAATACTTCATACTTCAACAAACATTAAAAATAGCAAATAAATAGTCAAATATAAAAAAGTTTCATTTTCATTTGATCTTTTATATATTTTTGTGTTCCCAGTAAATTCTTGCTCACTGCAACTTTCCTAATATGCAGTGCATGTGTCACTTGAAAGAAAATGGTATCTATATATTGAGCTGTGGTTAAATATTATGCCATGAGATGTAAGCATGTTATTTACATGTTTACATGTTCTTTACATGCTTAGAGTATCAAAACAATTTGAATTACAAAACCCTCACTGAATGAGAAACGTCAGAAGTGGTATAAAACAAAGAGGGAGCATGAGAAAAGACAGACTTTCATAAAGCACGCCCTTAGACAATTTAAAACATCTGTCCAGGTATTTTAAAACATGCATACACACAGACACTTGCACCCCATTGCGAAGCTAACAGTGTTTCTCGAGAAGGTGAGCAGGTATGTGCTGAATTAGCACATTTCGGTATTGTATTCATTATCAGTGGAAGGGCACAGGCGCTCTCCATGGTCCTGAATTGCCTAGCTTCACTGATATTGTGTAACTAGCAGAATCACTGAACCAGCCTTATCTGTGAAGGCAGGACTTCATTAGAACAGCTAACTATCAACAAAAAACATGTTATGAGATGTGTTTTATGGGGTAGATTACAGGCACTTTTTATATCACAC
This sequence comes from Brachyhypopomus occidentalis, assembly GCA_020368025.1. NCBI lineage: Eukaryota > Metazoa > Chordata > Actinopteri > Gymnotiformes > Hypopomidae > Brachyhypopomus > Brachyhypopomus occidentalis. The sequence continues at coordinate 4,985,398 of JAGXOD010000072.1, forward strand.
AACCACGTGAGTGCATGTGGACCTGGTTCTACATAACACTGCGTTGATGAATGTGAGTGAGTGGTGGGTGTGTATGAGAGAGAGACAGAAAGAGAGACATAGAGAGAGAGAGAGAGAGAGAGAGAGAGCACACATATAATCCATCCCCCTTCCCCTACCTCCAACGAGGGACAGTGGAATAGGTCCCAAAGGGGGCTCGGAGACAGGGAGTTTGTCATTATGCTGTTGTTTTCTGACCCAATTGGACACTTAACACAGCCCTGGAAAACAAACAACAGTACCGAATTTAAAACCTTCATTCTGTGATGTGGAGCGAGGGCGGACGAAGTGGGCCACACAGTCCCCAGCACAGCAAACACAGCCATGTGTGTCTCGCAGCAGACATGGAACGCCACACCCCCAATCTCCCTTCCACACACGGCAGAAGGCAAGCGTAGCATAAGCACATCTGGAAAGGAGAGAGACAGACAGAGAAACAGGCAGAGATGAAGAGAGGGAGAAATACACTAAGACCCAGAGAGAGAGTGAGAGCGAGAGAGAGAGAGTGAGAGGCAGAGATAGAGACAGAAAGAACTTCCAAACCGACATCATTAAGTCACCTGGGTTTAACGCTGCAAATACATGATTATAAACACGTGCTCCAGGTCCTCGATCATATTTGAGCTTGACCATTATTCCAAATAGCAATCTTTGAAGTATATGGTTACCCAGTAATCATAATTAAATGTCTTTATACATTTATTTCAGTAAATTGATTTTTTAACATTCATAGATAAACACAGCAAAACATACAAACGTCTGCTTCTTCACCCGTCTATTTGTCAGCTCATTGGAACATACACAGACTGACAATAGAACATGTGCTTTAACACTCTGAACACACAGCAATAAAAGCTCTCAGTGGAGTAGTGGAGTGCATTCAATGAACATGCTCCATTTAAAACACAATAGCCAATGATGGATTACTACATTAACCGACAGTGTGTCCACCACTGCATCAACTAGTCAGGTGCTTATCCTGATTAAAATATAAAAAAATAAATAAACAATACAAAAAAAATAGAACCAAGTAGATAAAGCCATTGAGGGGTAGCAGCATCCTGCTGGTGGGGGGTGTGACACACAGAGAGCTGGTCCGTGCGTGTCACTGCTATGTCTCTCCCCGTGATGTGAGAAGGGATGGTATGTGACAGCTCTCTGCAATAGAGGGAGTGACCTTTGTTTTCATTTGCTGAAGAGTGAGCATACTGTCCCTTGTGCTGGTAAGAAATATGGCTTCCCTGTAGCAGAGGGAATCACCGTTTCCCCCTCTGTGCAAACCTTAAATGTGGGATCAGGAAGACAATGATTTCCCATGAAACCATGCTAAATTTGGACCAAAGCGTTGTGCTGGTGTGTGTGATTGTGTGTATACTGTAAGTCTAAACACAACATAATGCATTCATTTTTCTTCGAGATATTGTACTGTATTACAGTACCAGTATAACATCGAATATAATCCAGAGACCTATGCGTAAGCCTGTGTGACTCACCCATGGTGACACAGTGCCTCTCTGTCTGCTGATGTGGGCCATCTCTGCAGCCTGCATGGCCAGAGGGGACCCTCACAAGAGAGACAAGGCCCTGGGGTGCTGGACTCTGAGTACAGCTCACTAATGAGCCTCTTCCACACAGCTGAGTCAATCATTAAGCCCTTACTGGCACCCCCTCCATGCTGGGACTCCAGGCCCATAGCTTTACCAGGCCTTACTCCATGATAGGCCTATTCCACTTTTAATGATCCCAGTATTAACTGGTAATGCCCCCCCCCCCCCAAAATCCTCCTAACTTTACTGTCTTTCTCAAACCATTCATTGTGTTTTTTCCCACTCTCCTATCTAACTCTGTGGCCTCTGTGTTCATTATCAGTATGGATAATTAAACCAACAATGTGTACTGAGCCCATCAATATTTATGACTTATAAAGGTTGTGCTCTCACTTTCCTTTGAGTTGGTTGCAATTACAAATTCATGTAAACTGTTTGCACTGCTTTGCAGTGTGAAAGGCAATTTAATATTTAATGGCAGTTACACAACCATGGCTTTAAACAGAGGCAATTAATGTCCCATTGTGAAGGTAAAAGGTCTTCCATTCGTTCATTTGGATAGAAATAAAAAAATGCTTGTAGCATAACTTCATATATTTATGTTTAATGAAGCACGACCATCAAAATTAATGAGTATAATCTATTTTCTTCTCTGTAAGAAGAAGGTTAAATGTCTCATGAAAGATTATGGGTCAAACTATCAAACAGCAGTGACATAATTGCTCAGCAAGAAAGCTCTCAAACTTACACAGTAAATATGTGGGAGATTTGTCCAAATTAAACAGCTACAATGCTACAGTCATTTACACCATTACAAACATTTACAATACCTTTTGGTTAGCTAAGAAGTTTCTTTTTCTATTCACTTCCCACAAAAGCTTTACAGAAATGTAACGTGTGTCACTCCCTCAGTCATGATGTCCTATAAACCACCATATTGTAGAATTCTTTCAATGACCTTATAATTGGCACTCGACCTTAAATGTCCACAGGGTACAGCTTCAAATAGAATGCAATGGAATGAAAAGACACACATACATGTATGGGTGCGCGCGCACACACACACACACACACACACACACACACACACACACATAAAAGGAGCTAAAAAGAACAAGTGCATTGAAGGAAGCAGACATGAAACAATGAAGTAAACATGTTCATTCATGCATCTGCACACACACACACAACTGGTCCATACTATAAATCAGCATGTCCAAAATGACCCACATTTATAACACTCAATCAATCACATTCAGTCAGACTGAAAAAACAAAAGACTTTGGGTTTTTCCATGAAATGGCATTTTCTGCAAGTACAGCCACTCAGAAGCTGGTGAAACATGCACACGTCACAGAATACTTCTAATGAATTTTTCATTCCAAACTGATAACACAAGACCAGCACACTGCCAGACTGCAATGACCCTTTTCATATCTGCTCCGCAGGGACAATTGAAGTATTATTATCTTAAACTTTTTTTTTGTTGCCACAACGACATCCTGTTTGATAATTCATGCGTTTTCAACATTTTCCCCGGACAAAAGCAAACAAAGCCTTGAAAATGTAAGTTTGCGTTCAATTCTAAACGACGAAATCATAACTTAACAAGTAACTTAACAAAACATGGAAACTGCTGGAAATGTCCAACTACTACCAACGGTGGCCTGGTAAGGGCTGGGTAGCACTACAGTGCACGTCTAATGTAAAGGATGAATCGGTTATTTAAGAATTATACGTGGAGAAAGTGTGTCAGTGGAATATGGCTCAGATTTGAATGCAAAATGACTATAATAATGAATGCGTTACAACATGATACTGTTGTCTACAATCTTACAGAAGTATTGATATGGCGCACCTCAATAATTCTTCTGACGGATATTAACAGGCAGTACTTAACAGGCAGTACTAGTGAAAGACCGTCAAGAGGATGCTGTCAGATTAGAGAATATAACCTAGAGGTATTCCCACCTTGAAAGAAAAATGTAACTGTGGGAAAGGTGCATTTGAAACCAGCTATATCAATACCAGGTAATGCTGTTTTTATTTGTATTTGATGTACAAATAGATTGTCTCTGCTAATGGAAATAATATGGTTTACATACTGAATTAACATATTTTTTCCATATCAGAGGTTTTTCCATCTCAGTTGTAGGCTAAATCTCCACCTCTTTTTCTAAACCTTTGAAATATGGCTGCATGATTAGAGATCATTTATAGGCTAGGAAAGCATGCAAATACAAGATGTTTAACAGGCTTTAGATTAAGATGTCCCCTATCTAATACAGAAACCAATACATTTAAGACAAATGTAATGAGGGGTTGGGATCATCAGTGTTCTGCTCCGTCCATAGTCGAAACAAAGCCTACATCTATGTGAGTTCAGTTTGTCTCCCGTCTCATGAGCTGTGTATTACTGCCATCATGTGTTTGTGTGGGTGCCTGCAGTTCTCCAAAGGACCTTTAAGCTTACACGAACCTTAAGGGCAACAGCTGAACATTTATGTATGCATAGTGCTTTGTCTGAACTATCTGTATGCCTTTGTGTCGAACCTTCATTAAATAGTTATCATAAATTATGCGTCTGCGAAAAAGGATTGTCGCTCGCTATCCGTAGGGAGTACTTCATAATCCTATATCCCCGTTTGTGGTGGGAATTTTGAAAAAGGTGATGTTCGTGAATCAGGGACCATGACAGGGAAGGCAAATGTTAAAAACGAGCGGTTCCTGTGTTAGAGTGAAACAATGTCTCCGTTCCACTTTCCAGACCGGGGAGGAACAGAAAAATCAGAAGAGAAAGAAAAAGCGATCAGGCAAGGAGATTTGATAAACTCAGTGTTGCCAATTTAGCGACTTTGTCCCTATATTTAGCGACTTTTCAGACCCTCTAGAGACTTTTTTAAAGCGACTAGCGACAAATCTAGCGACTTTTTGTGGTGTTATTGGAAACTTTTGGAGACTCAGAGATGAACACACATGCTCTTCGGTTACTGTCCGCAGTCAGAGCAGACCTACACCGTTCCACGTTCACACTGCAAATGAACTGCGCATGCCCAAAGCCACCGGGATGTAAATATAAATGCGTCTTCAGTGTGAAATCACTGCATTTAACTCACACAGTCTCAGTCTGTCACTGACCTCATTCACCATGTAGCCTGTCACTCACCTCGTCCACAGTGTGTGCCTCTGTGAAAAGCTTAACATCAAGCCCGGATAAAGGAGGGTTGAACGTAGAATAGCAGTTCCTGCTAACTGCTACTCTTATGCTAACATTTAACAACATGGCAAAAAACTTCTAAAAATTATGCAATTTACGTAAAAATGATTTATACAAAGCATTAAAGTCATGATTTTGAGTGATTGCCTATTTCAAAGGCAACAGAAGTTGTTAATTTGTTCAGAGTTCATTTGTAGTTCTAACATATTCAGGGTGTTTTTTACTCACTTTTATCTCTCCCACAACGTTATTACTTTACAGCTTCTAAAACGTGTGTTATGCAAATTATGCGATGACGTCATGTAGCGACTTCTAGCGACTTTTAGGACAGCCAATAGCTACTTTTCTTACTTTTTATAGAATGAACGGAACCAAACCTCTGAAAACCATGAGCTCTTACAATAAATGTATTATATATTCTTCAAAGATAAATTAATAAATGGTCATCAGTAAAGTCTGAATAAAAATTATATTTATTGCAATATATTTAATTACAGGTGAATTGGGTACACCTGCTGTTATGGGATAGTTTGCTTCTTCTTGTCCTCACTTAGGCAAAATCACATAATCTTTCATCCATCAGACAGTGCAAGTCTGGAAAGGCGAATGCTAACATGTCTCCGGTCATTATGTACACAAATATGTATGCAGAAACCCAGTTTTTTTTCCTGAAAATGCAATATACTTAATGACAAATAATGTTAAAATTTATTTCCATTATAACTGCATGCTAAGAATATAACATGCGGTCACCTTAGCTAATGTAACAGGCTATGTAGTTTGAAAGCACATGTATAGACAACGGTGGTAATTGGTAAGAAGATCTTGTTAAATAATTACATTTGCTTCATGGGTTTACATGTATTTGGTTTGTGGCCTCAGTCACACAATGCCCTGCTCCTCCTCTTCACTGTCTACAGGGTGGTGACAGCAGTAGGAGCAGCATCTCCTGATCCACCGGGGCAGGGGCCACCTGCCAGACACCTCCCCACCCAGGGCTCCCCTCCGCACTGATCTCCCCGGGCCCTCTTCCCCATCCTCACGCAGAGTCGATGTGGCTGCCTCCACCCGTTCAGACCGCTCATGTGCCAACATGGCCTCCGTCTGCTGACCTGTCGCTCTCTCCTCTTCTTCTCTCTGCTCCTGCTGTCTCTCCTCCGTCCGTGTTTGCACGGCTTTGTCTGCCGTCTGTCTGAACCGGTCTATTTTCATCGCTGTTTCGCTGATAAGTCGCTCGAGCCTCTCCAGGTACTCAGCGCTTGTTTCTGTTCTCTTGCTCTTTAGCTTGTTAATCTCGATCAGTATGCACTCCTTCAACATAACGATTTCTTTCTCTTTCTCTATGACTTTCTGCTTGTCTGTCTCAATCTCTCCACAAAGCATTTCGAGGTTTCTCTTCTTTTCTGCTTTCTTCAGCTCCGTCTCAATTTTCTCTTGCTGTATTCCAACTCTCACCATTTCATTCCTTTGAATGTTTTGTAATCTGTTCTCCAGTGCGTCCTTCATTTGCTTGATGATTCTTCCCATATTCTCTATCTCTTTTTTGGTGGTCTGAAGGTCTCTGTCAGTGGTCTGATCTCCAGTTCCTAAAACATCTCGATCATCTGTCTGCGTATTTTTTTCCGTAACTTCCGTAGCCACAGTAGTAAGTTCAGTCATAGTTTTTGCATCTTGCATTTGTGCTTCCATTTTACACTCTATGCAAACATCCTTTGCCTCCCCATGTGTTTGTCTGATTTTAAACTCTTGGTCTCTGTCTTCAAGTGGCTTGTGCATGTATGTTCGCACCTCAGTCATCTCTTCTCTCATTATCTTGCTTTGTTGGTGTGTATATCCATCTATATTCTGGAGTACTTGTCTTCTGCTTTGACATTCTTGTTCCAAATGTTCTAGGACCTCGTTCTGTCTTTGTATTTCCGTCATAATCTGCTGTAGATCATTACTTTTCATTTGTATATTCTCCATGATTTCCTTCCTTTTTGCTTCAGCAACTCTGTATTCATATTCTGTTCTCTCCATCTTGACCATTGTAGTCATTTTTAGTTCGCTTGTTTTTGAGTCTTTCATTCTGTTATCAAATTCTGCTTCCTGTCTCTCTGTGTCAGATCTTATGAGATTAGCATCATCTGTTTTTCTAATGGTCTCTTCAGTACTTTGCCAAAGCTCCTGCAGGTGCAGTTTGAGTGCAGGAGTTTGTGTTGCAGCTCTAGGCATTTCGGTTCTGTCCTGTTTCTTTCTCATTTGGTCCATTTCCATTTGTTCACTGATTTCTTCAATATAGGTTTGTGTTGAAACATCTGTCCCGATTACTGCTAGCACATGATCAGGTCCTTCTTGCTCCTTCGTCGTGGTCTTCAACTCTTTTAATCTCTGTTCATATTCATCTTTTATCTGCTCAAGCACATACTTCTCTTTTCTTGTAGCCTCCAAAACACCGTCCATCTCAACCTGACACTGTTTTATTTCAGCTTCTTTTTTCGCAGAATGAATCTTCTCAGCTTCTAGAACATTCTTTACTGCTTCCATCTCAGTCCTTTGTAGCAGTAGTTCTGTTTCCCACTGCTTAAGTTCATTCCTCTTGTCACTTATTATCTTTTTCTCAGTATTAATTTCTTCCATGAGTTTCTCCGCATCTGCTTTTCGTTGTAGCTCAGACTTAGTCACATTCAGGTTGTCCTCTTGGTTTCTTAGCTTTGGTTTCTGAGCTTCTAGCTCTTCTTTTTCAATGTCCAACTGGATTTTGTCACGGTGTTCCACCTCTACATTTACTTTTTCCTTTGTACTTTCAACATCCCTTTTCTCTTTCATTGTTTGAACTGTTTGCTTTGTATGTTCAGCTCTGAGCTCTTGCAATATTTTGATTTGAGCATGTGCCTCTACCAGCTCCTTTCTTGAGGCTTCCAGCATGTCATCCATATTTTGTTTTTGTTTATGTAATTCATCCATCCTCTGTTTACACTCATGTTTCTCCCTCGTTAAAGTGGCCTTCAGTCCTTGAGTGTCTTGAGTGTCTTCCTCTTTCTGTCTGTCCTCCCTCTCAATCATGCGTTTAGGTAAAATAATGTGCATTTCATCAACCTCTTGCTTTAATGCTTGCAATTTAATTTCTAAGTCAGTATTTTGCATTTTGAGCATCCGATTTTGACCATCTAGTTCTGTTTTCTCTTTCTCTAAATGATCGTTCATGAGCTCCAAGTTAAGAATCGTTTGCTTGGCTTCTTGAAAATTGACCTCAGTATTTTTATTTACTTCCTGAAATTGACTAATCTTCTTGAAGTTGCCCTTTGCCCCGTTGTCCTTCCTACTCTCACCCCAACCCCATTCCATATTCTCCATCTGTTGCTGAGCTTCACCCTTTGCTTGTTCAAGCTCATCCCTTTCTCTCTCTCTCCATGACTGCAGGTTCTCAACTTCCTCTTGATTTTTTAGAAGGTCAGCATTCATCCTCTCACTTTGCTCTTTGTCAGCTCTCAGTGATTCCATAAGGTCCTTCATTCTGTCACTCTGGTGTTCAGGAATTCTTTGCCATGCATCATCTCTTCTCAGTTCAGCAATGTCATTTTCTTCCTCTTTCTTCTCATCTTCTACCAGATGGACAGTTCCACCCTTCTCTTGTACAAGGCTAAACTGACGGTCTTCTTCTTCTTCACTTACTGATGCCATTTTCCAGCTTTGTTTCTGTGTTTCTAAATCTCCCATCATTTGTTTCAGGTGGTACCTCTCCTTCTCCAACGCTGCCTTCATATTTTCAATCACTTTTTTTTCATTTTCTAGTATTGTCTTCATGTGTTCAAGCTCCGTAGTTTTTCTTTGCAACTGCTGATTTTCTATCTCTGTGATCCTTCTAATTTCATCCAGTTCCTGTTCTTTTAGTTCAAATGCATGCTGTTTGGTGTGAAGTTCCCTTTCAATGAGTTTCAACTCAGTCTCCTTCTGATTTGTGTCATCTAGAATGTTTTTCAATTCCTTTTGCTCTTTGGTAAGCTTGATTAACATTTCTTCAACTTTGTCTTTCTCTTTTATAAGAATCGTTAAGATGCTCTCTGGTGCGTCTGTTCTTTTTAACCAAGATTTCATCTCTTCACTCCTGTTTTGTAGGCTATGTTGTACATATTTTAACTCTTCTTTTTCTGTTTCTGTAGTGAGTCTCACATGCTTTAGTTCATGTCTCTCTTTATCCAGCACTTCCCTAATGTTGTCAATTTTCATTCGTTCTCTCTCAAGCTCCAACCGGACATTTTCTAGTTGTTCTTTCTCAGTTCTAAGTACCTCTGTTGTATTCTTCAGTTCTTCTATCTTCAGATGCACTGACTCAAAGAAGTCTATGGCCATCTTTCTGTTCTCATCCATACCTAATTCTGCTTCTTTAACTGCTTTTGACTTCTCCCTTATATATTTCAGTGTCTCTTCAAGCATGTCTTTTACCTCTTTAAATCCACCCTTCTCTTCAGTTTGCACAGATAAAGAACTGTCTTTTCTGAATTCAGCCACAGTACCAACCATCTCTTTGAGGTCTTTGTTGTCCTTTAGTTCCTCCTGCTCTTTCTGCACATCACCTACTTCTTCTGAACTCTTGTCTAACTCTAACTTCATTTCTTTTTCAATTTCCTTTCTCTCTTCTTCCATTCCCATTTTGTTGATTTCCATGTTTTCATTTTGCTTTACTGTTTGCAAATGCAGCTCTTCTTCTTTGCTTCGTAACTCTAATCTTTTATGTTCAACGTCATTTTTCTCTTCCTGAAGAATGCTTATAGTTTTGTCAATGTCTTGTTTCTGCTTTGCTATCTCAGCGGCCATCTTCTCCAGGTCATCATTCTTTCTTTTTGTTGCTTCAACAAGGATCCTGTTTTCTTCTATTTCTGTTTCAAGTGTGGCCACTATTTCATCCAATTTTTTCATGTCACTCCTGGCCTTCTCCAAATCATTCTTCATAGCATCAACTTCGTTCTGTGTAGATGCCTTTACTTGCTCAAGATCTTGTCTCTCATGCAGCAATCTTTCATTTTCCAGGTAAATATGTTCTTGTTGAGCATCTATCTTTGACTTCATTTCATCTAGCTCATTCATCATTTTTCTTGTAATGTCTTTATCCTTTGAAATGTTGTGCCTCTCCATTTCATTTTCTCTCATTAACTGATCAACTTCTTCCCTCTCCTTTTCCAATTTCTCTTTGACATTTTCAATTTCTTCTTGTTGCTTTTCAAGTTCAGCCTTAATCTTATCCAGACTATTTTGTTCTTTCTTCATTTCTTTCAGATTGTCATTCAGAAGTATCTGTTTCTGATTCAGTCCTGCCTCTCTTTCATCGAGGAACATTTGATTGCTCATTAACTTGCTGTTGAATTCATCCATTTTGTCTTGATCTTTTTTCACTTGCAATTCCACAATTTCTAGTTCTTTCCACTTCTTCTCCATGTCTTCTTTTTCTTTGTCTGTCTCTTCTTTGCATCTCCTTATTTCCCTCATGTCTTTTTCAAGAGCTTCTCTCTCCTGTACCAATGTCATTCTGTCAGTGAGCTCCTTTTCCTTGAGCCCTTTGATTTGCGATTGCAATTCCTCAACTCTCCTCTGTAACTCAAGCCATTTGCTATTAAGGTCAAGGTTCTCAGCTTCAAGAAGCACTTTCTTGGTCTCAAATTCTTTGATTTCCTTGGCTCTTGCAGCAGCCATCTTGTCCAATTCATCACGTTTTCTACATATTTCCTCTTCAAGAATCCTGTGTTGCTCTTTTTTTATGCTCTAATGTGGTCACAATGTCCATTCTGGCCTTCTCTAAAGCATTCTTCAAATCATTAACTTCTCGTTGCATAGATGCCTTTGACTGCTCCCAAAGAATTCCTGTCATCTTCCAGTTGTTGCCATTGAAGATCATCAGATTGCTTAGCTTCCAACTTGGTCTTCATTTCTTCCACCTCATTTTTCAGTTGGCTTGTAATGTCTGCACTCAATCTCATGCTTTGCTTCTCTCTTTCAATTTCATTCACCATTTGAGCAAGATCCTCTCTATCCCGTTTCACTGTCTCGTTCATCATTTTAATTTCTTGTTGTTGTTCATCAAGTTCAGCCCTCATCTTTTCCAGTTCCTTCCTCTCCTTTGTGATTTCATTCAGATTTTCCTCCAGTAATTTCTTTTCTTGATTTAGATCATTCTCTTTTTGGTCCAATAAAACTTTATCAGTTACACATTTGTCTTTGACTGTCTCTATTTCCTCTCTCTCTCTTTCCATTTCATCTTTCATCATGTCTAGTTCTTTCCACCTCTTTGCCACGTCTTCCTTTTCTTTATCAATCTCTTCTTTCTGTATCTGGATCAGGGTCATTTCTTTTTCAATTTCCTTTCTCTCTTCTTCCATTCCCATTTTGTTGATTTCCATGTTTTCATTTTGCTTTACTGTTTGCAAATGCAGCTCTTCTTCTTTGCTTCGTAACTCTAATCTTTTATGTTCAACGTCATTTTTCTCTTCCTGAAGAATGCTTATAGTTTTGTCAATGTCTTGTTTCTGCTTTGCTATCTCAGCGCCCATCTTCTCCAGGTCATCATTCTTTCTTTTTGTTGCTTCAACAAGGATCCTGTTTTCTTCTATTTCTGTTTCAAGTGTGGCCACTATTTCATCCAATTTTTTCATGTCACTCCTGGCCTTCTCCAAATCATTCTTCATAGCATCAACTTCGTTCTGTGTAGATGCCTTTACTTGCTCAAGATCTTGTCTCTCATGCAGCAATCTTTCATTTTCCAGGTAAATATGTTCTTGTTGAGCATCTATCTTTGACTTCATTTCATCTAGCTCATTCATCATTTTTCTTGTAATGTCTTTATCCTTTGAAATGTTGTGCCTCTCCATTTCATTTTCTCTCATTAACTGATCAACTTCTTCCCTCTCCTTTTCCAATTTCTCTTTGACATTTTCAATTTCTTCTTGTTGCTTTTCAAGTTCAGCCTTAATCTTATCCAGACTATTTTGTTCTTTCTTCATTTCTTTCAGATTGTCATTCAGAAGTATCTGTTTCTGATTCAGTCCTGCCTCTCTTTCATCGAGGAACATTTGATTGCTCATTAACTTGCTGTTGAATTCATCCATTTTGTCTTGATCTTTTTTCACTTGCAATTCCACAATTTCTAGTTCTTTCCACTTCTTCTCCATGTCTTCTTTTTCTTTGTCTGTCTCTTCTTTGCATCTCCTTATTTCCCTCATGTCTTTTCAAGAGCTTCTCTCTCCTGTACCAATGTCATTCTGTCAGTGAGCTCCTTTTCCTTGAGCCCTTTGATTTGCGATTGCAATTCCTCAACTCTCCTCTGTAACTCAAGCCATTTGCTATTAAGGTCAAGGTTCTCAGCTTCAAGAAGCACTTTCTTGGTCTCAAATTCTTTGATTTCCTTGGCTCTTGCAGCAGCCATCTTGTCCAATTCATCACGATTTCTACATATTTCCTCTTCAAGAATCCTGTGTTGCTCTTTTTCATGCTCTAATGTGGTCACAATGTCCATTCTGGCCTTCTCTAAAGCATTCTTCAAATCATTAACTTCTCGTTGCATAGATGCCTTTGACTGCTCCAAAGAATTCCTGTCATCTTCCAGTTGTTGCCATTGAAGATCATCAGATTGCTTAGCTTCCAACTTGGTCTTCATTTCTTCCACCTCATTTTTCAGTTGGCTTGTAATGTCTGCACTCAATCTCATGCTTTGCTTCTCTCTTTCAATTTCATTCACCATTTGAGCAAGATCCTCTCTATCCCGTTTCACTGTCTCGTTCATCATTTTAATTTCTTGTTGTTGTTCATCAAGTTCAGCCCTCATCTTTTCCAGTTCCTTCCTCTCCTTTGTGATTTCATTCAGATTTTCCTCCAGTAATTTCTTTTCTTGATTTAGATCATTCTCCTTTTGGTCCAATAAAACTTTATCGGTTACACATTTGTCTTTGACTGTCTCTATTTCCTCTCTCTCTCTTTCTATTTCATCTTTCATCATGTCTAGTTCTTTCCACCTCTTTGCCATGTCTTCCTTTTCTTTATCAATCTCTTCTTTCTGTATCTGGATCAGGGTCATTTCTTTTTCAATTTCCTTTCTCTCTTCTTCCATTCCCATTTTGTCGATTTCCATGTTCTCATTTTGCTTTACTGTTTGCAAATGCAGCTCTTCTTCTTTGCTTCGTAACTCTAATCTTTTATGTTCAACGTCATTTTTCTCTTCCTGAAGAATGCTTATAGTTTTGTCAATGTCTTGTTTCTGCTTTGCTATCTCAGCGGCCATCTTCTCCAGGTCATCATTCTTTCTTTTTGTTGCTTCAACAAGGATCCTGTTTTCTTCAATTTCTGTTTCAAGTGTGGCCACTATTTCATCCATTTTTTCATGTCACTCCTGGCCTTCTCCAAATCATTCTTCATAGCATCAACTTCGTTCTGTGTAGATGCCTTTACTTGCTCAAGATCTTGCTCAAGATCTTGTCTCTCATGCAGCAATCTTTCATTTTCCAGGTAAATATGTTCTTGTTGAGCATCTATCTTTGTTCTTTTTCAAGTGTATTGTTTTCTTTTCTTCATTTCATCTAGTTTTTGTTGTTCTCATTCATCATTCTTCTCTTTGCTTTTGTAACTGTCCTGCTGTAGTTTTTATGTCTTTATCCTCCTTTGATGTATCCTCTGTCATTTGTCTTTTAAACAGTTGTTTGTTGCTTTCCATATCCTTTTGTTTAGATACGTCATGCGTTACTTGCTCCAACTCCTCTTGCCCTTGCAGCAGGTTTGCAGTTGCGATCTCTGGTTGTTCTCTCTTTATGTCACATTCAGCTTTCACAATAATTCTCGTTTCTTTGTCTGTTCTCCGAATAGTTCCTATTTCTTTCATGTTTGCAAGATTTTCTCTGATTTTTTCAATCTCTTGAATCAACCATTTTATTTCAGTTGTCACTTTCTCTCTGTCTTCTGTCTCAGTTTTGCTCATATCAATTCTCTGTTCCATGTCAGTTTTTAAATTCCGCACCATGTCTATGATTCCCACAACCTCTATGATCAGTCTTTGTATCTGTACTCTTGTGTCTGCCTGATCTAGATTTCTATCCACTTGCATGAAGAGTGGAAATTCATTTCTTGCATTTCTAATTTCTTCTCTCATCTGTTTTAGTTCATAACTCTTTCCTTCAATCATCTCTTTATCCTGTTGTAGTCCTTCTCTGGCTTTTTCTATCTCAATCCTAATCCTCTCCATCTCATCTTTTTTTCTCATAATCTGTCTCACCTTCTGATCAAGCTCTTTCTTCTCCACATTAATCTCAGTCCTCATGAGTTCCAGTTCTGTCATCTCATGTCTTATTTTCTGAATCTGGTCTTTATCAAACATGTTTTTCTCCTTCTCAGTTTCCTGAATCTCCTGTTTTTTGAGTCTTTCCTGTGATTTCTGATTTAACTTCTCAATGTCCTCAGCTTTTCTTATTAGCTGGGATTTCATCTGCTCTGATATTTTCTTATCATGTTCAGTCATTTGTTTTTGGAGTTCTAAATCATTTTCCACTCTGACCTTCCACTGTTTTACAGCTTCATATTCCAGTTTTATACTTTCCAGTTTTTCTCTTTCATTCTTCAATTCTTCAATTAGGCCATCATGTATTTTTTGTCTTTCCATAGCAATTTCAGATTTTAGCTCCTCAAGATCATCTTTCTCTCTCCTGTTGATATCCTGGATACTTTTCAGTTGTTTTTCTTGTACACTTAAGTCATTTTTTAATTTCTCGAGCTCCCACTTCTCAGTACTTGTAGCTTTTTGTGCCTCTTCAATGTCCCTTTGCTGCTGTTGCAGTTTGTTCTGTAGTCCTTGCAGTTCTTCATCTTTAAGACTGAGTTTATGTTGATCATCCTCCATAGTTTGTCTTTGTGTTTTGATATCTAGACTGAGCTGAGTTAGTCTTTCTTTCTCTTGTTCCAATTCCATTCTTAGCACCTCTTCTTTTTCTCTGTCTTTTAAATGTTGAGCATGTTGGTCTTCCCGTGCTTTCTTTATTTCTAACTTTGTCATTTCTAACTCGTTTTCCTTTTTCAAGATATCTCCTCTGCCCTCTCTTTCCTGGATATTTATTTTTTCTTGTTGCTGCTGAATTGCAGCTTGTTTACGTTCAAGTTCATCTTCTCTCACTTCATCACGCAGCCTTTCCTGAGGCTCCCTTTCTTTCTCAAGTTCTTTCTTGATCATTGTGGTTTTATCTTCCTTGTAGGTCTCTTTTGTTTTTATTTCAGCTATACTACCCCAGTCTTCAGTTTGAACTTGCATATCAGATTTCAGTGTAACTACTATATCTGATGTTTCCTCCATATCCCTTCGAATATTTGCCTTCATCAGCTCTCTCTTCTCAGTCATCCATAATACGTCTTTTTGTTGCTCCAGCTCATGTCTTTGTTGCTGTATCTTGGCACTCATGACTTCCAACTCTCCCTGTTCTCTAAGAATTTTTTCTTCCTTGTATTTTAGGCATCTAGTTTTTCGTTGCACCTCAAACTTCAACATTCTCATCTCTTCCTTTTCCCTCCTGACGACGTCCTTGTTTTGCTCCATTTCTTTTTTAAGCCTTCGAAGTGCCTCTTGGATGTGTTCAATTTCTGCAACAAGTCTCTGCATGTCAGCATTCATCAGCTCTTTGTCTGATGCTTCTACTTGATTTTCCCTCATCCCGTTTTCTATGTGAAACTTTGTATTCCATACCATTTCTCTGGTTTTCTCAATCTGATCAATCAGGTCAATGATCTCTGCATTCATCTCTTCTTTTCCTTCAAGACCTAGATCTCTCTCCACAACACTGACCTCAAGTTCCTCTTGTGCTCTCTGGCGATCAGCCTTAACACTTTCCATTTTATATCTCTCTTTCTCAGTCTCAAATGTTTTACGCAGCATTTCTTCTTTTGATCGTTGAAACTCCTCCCTCATCCTTTCCATTTCATCTTTTTTTCTCATGTCCCGCTTTATTCTTTGTTCAAGCTCTTTCTTCTTCCTGTCCATCTCTTTCTTCATGATCTCCATCTCTTCCATCTCTCTCTTTGCCCTCCACATCTTCTCCTCCAGTTTCTCTCGTTGTTGTTGCAGTTCACCTTTGATGTGTTGCATCTTTTCCATCTCCATCTTTGCTAGTTGCATTTTAGATTCAATTTCCTCTTTCTGCCTTAACATGTCGGCCCTCATCTGCTCCACTTCATCCCTCTCACTCTTAGTTTCTGCAATTTTGTTCTCAACCTCCTCTTTCTGTCTTTGCAGGTCGTCCTTCAGTTGTTCAAGTTTATCCATTTCCTGTTTGGCTTTCTCCATTTTGGCTTCTACATCATCCCTCTGTCTCATTAACTCAACTTTCATATCTTGAATGTTCCTCATCTCAATCTTCATCTCTGTCATCTTTTTATTAATCTCCTCATTTTCTCTCAAAAATGTGTCTTTGTCCTTTAGTTCTCTTCTTTCTGCCTCATCCCAAAGTGTCTCTATTTCTTGTCTCAGTCTATTTAGTTCATTCTTGACTTTTTCATAGGGCTCTATCTCTGTTTCCATCCGAATCCTCTCTAAATGTTCTCTTTCAAGATCAATTTCTTCCTTCATTTGCCTTATCATATCTTCTGCTTGTCTGGTCTGTTCTAGTTTTTTTGCAATATCTTCTCTTTGCTCCTGAATCACAATCATCATCTGCTCTATTTTTCCCTTGTCTTGGCTTGTGACCTGCCTGCTTCTGTCTATACCAGCTTTCTCTATCTCTAGTTCAACCCTGAGCCGATCAAGTTCTTCTTTTTCTCTCTGTCGCTCAGCCTTTTGTTCTAGATCATTTTTCATGGTCTCATACTGCTTCTTTTCTAGCTCCTCTTTCATTTCTTGCATCTGGATCTGAAGCTGTTCCAGCTCTTGTTTATACATGTCCATCTCCCCTGACACCCTTTCCTGAATGACTATTTCTCCCTGACGTGTAGTTTTGATTTGCTCAGCATACTCTTGCTTTGAATATAGTAACATCTGCCGAGCAGAGTTTTCTTCCGTGTCCCGTATTTGTCGCAGTGCTGCCTGAGCTCTTTTTAGCTCATCGTTTATTTGCTCCAACTCTTCTTTCTTTCGCTGTATCTCAGCTCTTTGCTCTAACTCCTCTTTCACAGATGCATATCTTCTCTTTTCCATCTCCTCTCTTTGCTTCTTCAGCAGATGCTCTGTCTCCTTGGATTCACGCTTGGCCTGATCTGCCTCATCTTTGGCTTCCTTTGCTGCTGCAGATTTAATTTCAATTTCTGCCACTGAATTCTGAAGATCATTTTTCATTTGGCTAATTTCGATTAACTCTTGTCTGATTCTCTCCTTATCTCTCTGAATGTCTTCTTTCTCTCTGTCTATCTCATTTTTAACACTCACTAACTCCTCAAGCTTTTCTTTCACTTCCTCCAACTTTTTAACTGCAGCTTCTTTGTCCTCTGTGGTTTGAGTTCTCAGTATTTCAAGACTCTCTCTCTCACACTGTATCTCTTTCTTGCTCTTCTGTATGTCCACTTTGACTATCTGGAGCTCGTCCCTCAGTTCTTCAAGTCTCTTCAATTCTTCTTTGCTCTTCTCAACCTCTTCCTTTGCTTTCTGAACTGCAGCCTTCTGTTCCAATTCCCCCTTCTCTATTTCACGCCATCTTTGCTCCACGTCCTCTTTCACTCTGTCTATGTTATATTTTATCTGTTCTAGTTGCTCTGTCTGCCTCCTGATGTCATCCCTCTTTCTTTCTAGATCTTCCCTTTCCTCTTTGATCTCAGCTCTAATTTGCTCCATCCTTTCTTTAGCCTGTTTGATCTCCTCCTCCTTTTTTTCTATTTCCTGTATTTGCACCTGTATTGCACCTCTATTTCCTATCTTAGCTTGCTCCATTTTTTCTGTCTCGTGCCTTGTTGCATCACCACAACTTTCCATCTTCTCCTTGGCCTGCACAATTTCATACTTGATCATTTCTACGTTCTGTCTCTCTCTAATTATTTCGTCAGACTTGTTTTCTAGAACCTTCCTCTCCATCTGCAGGTTAGCTCTTATTTGCTCAATCATGTCTTTTTCTTGGTTTATCTCCTCCCTTTCTTGGTGCATCTTTTCTCTGGCATGTTCTAGATCTCTCCTCATTTGTGCCACCATCTTCTCTTGCTGTCTTTTTCTCCTCTGTCATCCTGGATATTTTGTCGTTCTGCCTGTGGATTCTTTCCTTCATCCTTTCAGTCTCACTTCTCTCATGTTTTGTTCTTTCCCAGAGTTTCTCAATCTGCTCTATGGCCTGAATCGTTTCCAGTCGTCTTCTCTTCAGTGAGTCTTTCTTTGTCTGCCCATCATCCTTTTGTCCACTCTTATCATCCTCCTTTTTCTTTTCTCTAGAAGATGGATCCACTTCTGTCTGAGTATGCTTGCTGTTTCGTTGTCGCTGTTCTGTTGAAGAAGCACTTTGGCTTAGTTAAGGTTTATTTCCCAAAATGAGAATCTGAATGTCCTTCTTCAAAAAGAATGGACTGTATCTAGTTTCCTGTTTTTAGACTATTTAAATTGTTTCACAGATATAATTAAAGTGACCAGCAAAGTTGGTTAGTTCTGAGATTGAATGAGGGCAAAACTATGGAAACAAGTGAGTTAAAGGTGAGTTAGAGTGAAGAGTGACGGGTCATGAGAGATATCAGAGGCAACAGACATATCTGTGTTTTGCAGTTAGGAATATAGGAAAAATCTCTACTAATTTAATCGATGTACTAATCACATTTGGCTAATTTTCATTCAATGATAATGTAATGACAAAGAAAGTTTATTAATGTAGTGGACTTTATACACAAAATTACTGTAAATGCTTTACATTAGCAAAAAGTGCACAAAGCGTAATGATTTTACATTAGTAAATGCTAACAATATATACAAATAATAAAAGCCATTGCAAGTAAATCAAAAATACATATTTTATAATTGAGAGATCATTGATTAGTGATAAACAAAAATAGCATAAACTCACCTAGCTCTTGAATGAGTTCAGGTTCAGTCATTCTTAGTATTAAATGAAAGGACACTCTGTTCTGGGAAGGTTCTCTTTCCAAGGCCTGAAACAGAAGCCTCATTGCCTCCTGTCCAGCAGAAGCATGTTGGACCTGCTGGGCCGCCCCGTCACAGACCAGACTCTGTGAAATGACTGCCTCAGTGATGTCACTGACCCGGTTCACCCGTACGATGATCTGTTCTTTGAATTCTGTGAGGAATTCTCCAACTGTGGGAGATTCAGACAGAACAAAATCCAGTGGTATGTTTGTTTAGTCTGTCATCATAATGTGAAGGTGTGATTATGCATTACAAATAAAGACCTGGATAGTTCACACAGTCATGAACTAACCTGTGAAAGGTAAGGCTACTGGAAGTTACATACCCTTGTAATTACTTTATTTCTAGATGTACTAATGTTGAAAACTAATGTTTAGGTTGAGAAAGCAAAACATGTTTAAACATAAGGATGTTTCATATGTTCATTATGGATGGAATAAAGTATATTTCAAGTAAACTTGTATGTACAGCAGATACTGTTCAAATAAACATATTTACATAAATTATGCACATTAAAATATTTACATAAATGCATTATAAATACCCAAATCCTTCCTTCAGGTTCATACAAGACTTTGTGGAGGAACGTGACATATTGGTTGCTAAAGCAAAGTAGGCAAGTGGTGGTCTTGGAAGATGTACATGCCTAGGAATTAAATGGGTGCTCTCTCTCTCTACTTTGTCTCCATTACTCCTAATGATCATCTGTTTGGTGTTGGAGGTGCCAGATTGTTACACAAGTACCGTTCTATCATCCTGCAGACTTCACCCTTGGAGTTAGTTATATTTGGTTTTATTGAATGTAATAAGTAGTGGATCAGTAGGCTTTCAATAATGCGTAGCATTAAAACAGTCAAAGATCACATCACACTAGTAAGCGATGAAAACAACACTGAAGTTAATTCAGGAGGAAATGTTGCACGCTACATATATTCATATTTTTTGCAGAATTGTATTTCAAATGCAGAAGGATAATATTACTGTAACATGCTGTTTTCCTCATCCTGTTAATGAAAATTATCCTAAATAAAACATGTACTATGTGCAATATGAAACCTATGTGCAATAAATGTTTGCAAAATGTGCAATACTTTGTATATTTTCGAAATGTTTGCAAATTGTTTGTACATTTATAGCCATATCTTTAGAGTTTATAGTTTCTTGGCATTGTTACTGTTAATATTTTATGCAATGTTATGCAAAGTAATACGCTATGAGGTACTGCACTCTAACTTTGTTGTGCTGCAGCACAAGGACAAGTATTCTAAATAAAATGAATGCACACTTTATTAGACACAGTGATCTAATTGTGTGATGGACCTCCTGGTATAGACCCACTAGGTGCTGAAATCATTCTGCAGATATCTTGGCACAGGCAGACAGGATAGCTACTCATAGCCGTTACAAATTAAACAAAGGTACTGACTTGCTTTGTACAGTCCGTTCTACCTCGTCCCAGAGATGCTAGTCTATAGGATTAGGATCTGGGGAATATGGAGTCCACGAAGCAAGGAAAACTCCTCGTCATATTCCTGAAACCAATCCGTCCACTATATGACCCATGGGGCATGGGGCATTGCCCTGCTGAAAGTGTCCTTCTCCCACAGGGTAAACAGCAGCCATGAAGGAGTGAACTTGGTTGGCCACAGTTCTTAGGTAGGCCCTACTGTTCATGCATCCACAGGTATCGGAGGACTCGGGGTTCTTGACTGTGTACTGCCTGTTCGTCAGAATGATTCTTGACATTCTCCAAAGATCCCTTTTGTCAACAGAATCCCCTTGCGCTGAATGTTTTTCCTCAATCCCAGTATTTGTAATTACTATTTCTCCTTAACTATTTCTCTATTCAGATAGTTACTTAGTTACTTTACATATTAAAGAGGCTAACCCTAACCCTAACCCTAGATAATTTTACCTATGTAGCAAGCAGACTATTCAAGGCAGATGAATGAATGAAAGAAGCTTTTCTTAGCTTAGTTGGCTAACGTTAGCTTCTTAGATAGTAAAGTAGTTAAATAGCTAATATCACCTAGGGATGTTGACAGCACAGAAAGACCAGACGAACGACGTGGTAATTTTATATTTTAGGTCACATCATTCATGTATTTATATGATTTAGGTAATATAAATTCAGATAAAATTAATAACTTACCTCAGCATGTTTTCCAAACAACTAACTAGCTAGTTAAGCTAATGTAATTATCTATCTACATGGATAACCCAGAAAGCAGCTGTGTCTTCTCGTGTTTACAGTCAAATAATAAATGGATAAAATAAATCCTGCTGCTAATTATATATAGTTATTATATATATGCTGCTAATTATATATAGCTATTGAAAAACGAATTCCGAATAGGCCAATGCGAACGTGAAACCAACTTTACAGCAGTCTAGTTTGTCGGGTGGGTAAGGCATTTTTTAAAACATTGGTTGGGAAAATATAGTGTCGGACATAGTTGGGATTTTAACAGAGAAATTAACCCACCACTTAATTATTAAGAATATGGTAGCGCTGCATAGTTCTGTGTATTTAAAATGTGATAAGACTTCAAAGTTCAGTGTACATGGTATATGTTGTATGGTCAACCTTATACAGCCTACATGCGCTATTTCTCATTACTCACCCGTAATTCCTTTGCTCCCCAACAGGGAGCACTACGCTTTAGATAAGAGGTCACTAATATGGTGCCCGCAAAGACCATGTGAGTCGCCCACGGGCCTGTTCTAAAAATAGCTCACTATAGCACCACTTTCCAGTGAGCTGCATCTAATTTTGGAGAAATCATTAACATGATCCGTGTCTTCACATAGATGAAAATCATCAATTATTAATAACAACATATAATTAAAGGTAAATTGATCAAATTTGTTATTTCAGAAGTGTGTATAAAACTTTTAGCCCTTCACATTAATCAGGTACCCAAGAAGTACCTCTCAGTTTCTAAAAGGTTGGTGACACCTGCTTTAGATTATAGTGTGATGTAGTACATTGTTAATACTTTACCGTAGTCTCTGTGTTCTGCCATGGCTTATACAAGGTTCCTTGCCCGGACAGGTGCCCATTTAATGCATGAACTGGTTACACAGGAAAATGTATTTACTGTTACTACAATACATGTATGACATATTTTAACATTTCTTTTTAACTTCACAAAAAAAAAAAATAACATGTGCATTGCTGATAACCTCCTACAATGCATCTCATAAGCATAAAGATTAGATTTAGGCTATAAACAATAAAAATTTTTTAAATTAGTATAAAACACATTTATAGAACTTAAAAATAGGACATAGGGCCTATTATATTTCTGCAGCATCATGCTAGGGGATGTTTGCAATGGAATGCTATTCTGCACGCAGTAATTATAATGAATGTAATGTTTATTTATATGAGGATAAAAATATATTTTTTTGTTTGTTGCTGAGCCAAGCAAATGAAACAGTCCTCATATGTTGCATATTGTATTCAACACCTTACATTACAGGCAAAGCCTCACTTTATAGGCTTACCTTTCTGGTGTTTTCTGTGAATTGAATTAATTCGGCAAACCAGGGTGGTTGTGGTCTGGTGGTTGAGTTATGGTGGTAACTGAGCAAGTGAAACAAATTCTCATAAACAACTTATCTTGATAAGCCCCTCCCCTGGTGGCCACCCAATTTGGATTAGAGACTCCTGTTTTACCTTTGATTGGCTGTGAGTGGTAAAGTGTGTTTTTACGCCAGTCTGGTGTCCTCTGATAAGGAGGGATTACGTGTGATAGTTGAGGGCCTTCCAAGCCTCATGATAGCTTCATGCCCTCAACCCTGGGCATATCACGCTTGGATAGACTTTAAAGTCACATTCTCATGATCACAAAAGTGCATCACAAAGTTTTGTAAAGATGGGTAATACATAGAAAAGTGATCGATTACTGAACTTAATTCTGTCCTTTCAAATATTACTCTGGCACAACACTAGTAGGCAGCTACAGAAGATTCAAGTTAAGATGTTCATTCGCTTTGCCCAGGATTAATCACAAAATCCCTTTTTGCCACAGTACATTGCTATTTCACTGTTGAATGTCATTTGTCATTGCTTGTAGCTTGCATGCTTTAATAAATACATTTTTCCTGACATTTTAATAATCCATAAAACATCACTAATTTGTGTTTACTGGGATTCGTGCTTTTCTATGTAAAATGTGCAACAACCATCACACATTTCATATAAACTATCCCATTATATTTTATAGGCCTAAATATTAAAGTCTTTATGTTTGGTTCATATTTTTTATCACTGCAACAATCTGTGACAATTACATTGTTTAATGGGATGAAATTGCAAGTCTGAATATCATGAACTTTATAACCACTCATGTTTCACGCTGAATCACCACCTTGTTTCACAGTTAACATGGTTTAAATAGTAAATGCAAATCCAGGTTTAAGGTTACATTGAGTCATACAGTCCACTAGGAGGTGCTGTATACTTAAACTGTGGAGCATTGCCGAACTATAAGCCAAACAATGAAATGTAAACAGGTGGATAAAACTAGATGAATGATAAGCAATCAATGTGGTGTAGTTTCACAAAATAAATCATATTTAGTTACAGTCCCATAAGTTAATAAGCATGCTGTCTGACGGTGTGACAAACTACGCTATGAAATCTTTATTTAAGCCCAGTTTATTAGAAAAGCGATGTATTTCACAGCAAATATTTTAGCTGCAGATAATTTAGATCTTCCTGCAAATATCTTAGCTTTTAACAGTTGCGATAATGTGAATACAACATTTTGAGAAATTTATAACTCACAAATTCATTTTTTAAACAAGTTATACACAAAAATGTATACTCGTAAAATAAGAACCATTTACTATACCCTTCTGGAATTGGCCAGAATGTAGTACCACAGAACCCGAGGTCTTAATTCAAATCACAATAAAATTAAAAACATAGCATAATACTCATCATAGTCATATACCTTTTGTTCTGTTTTACATATTTATTTGACATTGTAAGTGTGCTTAAGTTTGAATGTCTATATATTCAGGATTTTTTCAAACATTGATATACATTGCTGTATTTTTTTCAATGTAATATTTAAATGTAAAAACCAATTACATTTATATTCATGTAAAACGTGAAAAATGTGGTGAATTAAAATAATGAGAAATGGTCTGAGCCATCAATATTCAGTATTAGCAACAACTACAACATCTTTTAGTATGATCTACTGCTCAGCCAGGGTTAGGCTAAACTTCCAGAACATTAGCAGCTGAACTTGTGAGTTGTTATCCACTGGAGATACGTTTGGCCTGTTTGGAGAAATCAAGGATTGGTGAGGGATGATTCAGTTCTCATCATCCGTATTCACATATCAGCAGACTGTCGTGCTCTAGGATTTGTGTCCTTGAGGTTTTTTTTTAAGCTACATAAACATTTATTATTATTGTTGTCGACCTTTAAAAGTCAATATACAGTGTTTACACAAGGAAGACAATAGGCTATGCAACAATCAGTAATCAGTAAAGCTAAAGGCACAACACTGATTACCATATTGTACACGGAATATTCAGGGATAGCGGGAGACCCCCATGTTTTCCCATCCTGCCATTGCATTCTCATCCCACCACGTTCGCGTCCTTGGCTCCGCCCTTGGCCCCGCCCTTTGGCCCCGCCTCCGTTGCCTCATCTTCGTGCTGCTGGAGTAACGCTGGATTTTCGCAGCCCCCACTCTGTAGCACTGGAACAGTAGTCATTGACGTTGTTTATTTTGATATTCTCAGTTAAACCGCTGCTAACAATGGCTTCCGATGGCATGGATGAACGATCACCACTACTGTCTACACAGAACTCCGGGAATGTTACACCCACGGCACCACCGTACCTGCAGGAAACCAGCCCAAGAGGTAATAAACAAATTGTGATTGACGCGGAGGTGCTGAATCATTTTGGGCGTAGCACATTCAGCAGTGATCCACGCCGAGCTTCTAACTACATAACGTGTACA
Organism: Brachyhypopomus occidentalis; assembly: GCA_020368025.1. Taxonomy (NCBI): domain Eukaryota; kingdom Metazoa; phylum Chordata; class Actinopteri; order Gymnotiformes; family Hypopomidae; genus Brachyhypopomus; species Brachyhypopomus occidentalis. Next base: position 5,010,238 of record JAGXOD010000072.1, read on the forward strand.
TAAATCGTGATCTAGGCCCAAGGCCTAAGACAACTAGTACTGTGCAAAAAAAAGAGGAAAATGACAAGGCAGGAAAGTGCAAGGCCCAAAACAAACGGCGACAAATTCTAGTAATGATGCAGATTTGTAGTAGGTTGTTGCAGCCTTAGCCTGCCTTTTTTACACTGCATTAAGTGAATTGGCTATCTGTAGGCTTTTATTTACTTATTTTCTATTACGCTACGGACTGAATCACCGCGAAGCTTTCATGTAGGCTACAGATGGACGTAAATCCGACTCTGGGGTGCATGACTTGTAGGAATAGCCCGTTATCTTCGCGGTCATTGTTTTGAGTTTGTGTTGGACGTGGTCTTTGTCAGCTGTGTGAAGGACGCCAGCTAGCCTATACCGTCCCCGTGTCGTGCGTTAAGTGCTGAAATAAGCTTGGGACACACAGAAGTACTAACGAAATGACACGAGGTAATTTCGGTGTAATTTATGACCGCCACTTATACTGGAATTAAGCACTCTAAATGACCCGAGTCAACATGTGTTCCACTTGGATCCTCCTCCTCGCCAGTCTCTGTAAGTTTGAGGCTTGGTCTAGACCCATTAGCACTGCAAGACTCCATTTTGAACAGTCGATTCACTCCATAATTTTGATCATCTTAAACGGGCCAGTGCATTGATTATTGCTTCGTGTTACAGCTAGTTCCAAACCTGACTAAAAAATCAAAAAATGACTTGTAGAAGGACCATAAATGTATAACTGGATCAGCTGAGATAGACCTGCAGTTATTGTCTATTCCATCTCAGTAGTGAATGTGCCCCTGTGACCAGTGACATCAGGGTGCTTTCCTTTGTGTTTGCAGGATCACGATGATATAATCAGACAAGAAAGATTCCTTTACAACTAAGTACATGTACACACATCTGAGGAGTAGCCTATGTTTGGGTTTTCTCATGAAACCTCTTATTTGCTACACTAACATTCTGTCCAATGCATGGATGAGAGATGTTTATGCTGAGATTTTAGCTTTTGTGTCAGTGATTTTCCAATTGCTGTATTATAGGTAATTTCTGTTTCTTTTTACCTACAAGCTTTTATTCTGATGTGTAAGAGAGCTTAGCATTAGCTGCAGCTAATGAGGAACAAACTGCTCAGCTGATGTCTGGTCAGTGTGGGACAGTGTTGGTTAGTGTTGTAATGGTTGTGGTTCTGTTTGCCTTTCCATTTCTTTTCCTCGTAAGCATGTGGACATGAAAACCAATCCCAGCAACACCACTCTTGCTCTGTGGTATAAGGAGCCTGACCATGACTGATGCTGAATAAAATTATTCTTATTCCATTGATAAGTATGCAATTTAGATGTCAATTCTAAATAGTATGCGAGGAAGTCTAGGTTTTCTCCTATTAAAATAGTAACTTTTCAGCGCTATCGCTAAAAGACTATTGTTTTTCAGTTCCTAAATAATATAGTGTGTTGACTTTGAGATAGACCTAGTACTCAGTTAAGTAATCTGAGTTACGCTAGTCTTTAGAAAGCTGTGAATTGTTTTAGCAGCTTCTGGTTACGGCTATAGGCTAACAGAACTGAGGTCCAGTCAGAGGTTGCGGTTCTTGTGATTTGGATTGTGATTTTCAGCAGGTCTCAGTGAGGCTTTGCAAATAAACAAAAGAGGCTTTGTAGAAAAACATCTCTGCAAAATCTGCAAACAAACGACCCTTCAACGGCCATTCTAGTTATTACCCTGCAGAAAAGCAGTAGCTAAGCTATGCAGTGCAGGCACATTCCTTTACTTTAATATGCAAAATCAAAACAACATAAAGACAGTGATGCTATGAATTAGCATAAAAACTGCCCCATAAGCTTAGCATGCAGCAAGTAAACTATCAAGAATAGATCTGCATATTCAACGGTGATGAGGAGACCTACAAGGGAAATTGCCAAACATTCAGTACCAAACACGATTCAGTATATTTCAGGTCTTCTGCCATGCGCAGATTTGAGGCTGAGCAGCAGCTGGTTCTGGTTCTGGGGTTCTTAGCCCTCTTGGGAATTGGCCTCTCATTTTACACGGAGTGCAAAGTAATGTCAGAGAAACTAAATGCCCCCATGCCAGGACGGGCAGATGCTATATTGGTATTTAAGGCATAAAGAACATGCCTGCAAGTCCACAGTCAAGGTGTCTGTGAGCAGGTCCCATTTTAATTGTATAACTGTACATCACAAACCAATTAAAAAATGGAAATTTGTCATTCTATAGCAATGTAATATTGCAAATTTATATATATATATATATATATATATATATATATATATATATATATATATATATATAAATTATTATTTTACAGCATTGGATTATCTAGAAAATAGTTCTTATGTTTGAAGTTTTTTTTTTTTTGCAAGTATAAAATCACAATCCATTTATTATAAACACCTATCACTAATAATAATGTATACACACTGAGAACCACAGGGCCCCTGTTGACAGGAAATGATGTAAGTTGTGTACCATTGTCAAATCAACAACACTGACATGGTGGCAGTATGGCGGTGAATGTGGTATGAGTGCATCAGAGTTTTTACACATCACTGACACTGCTGTGTGTGGTCTGCCACTCAAAGGCACCCAGCCCTGCCGTAATGAGGTTACTTTAGATAGACAGAAGTTACATTTAATGATTTGGTCTGTAAAACTAGAGGTTTATAGAGTCTATGAAAGGTAGTCAATATTGTTAATTGTTCCTTGTTATAGTTGTACTTTATTGCTAAGAGGAACTAACAGCTTTACATGCTAATGGCAATTTTATTTTAGTCTGATACGTTTCCAGAATATAACTACATTTTCTCCCATTTGCAGTGTCAAGGACCAGATATATTAAGATAATTTGCTGCAAAAATGTAAAATTATGCATTTTACATGAATCCTGGTAATAATTAGATATTTTTCTAAGCTATCAAACATGGGCTACTGCATTTATTTTAGTACACTAAATTAGGCTACCTGTCCAGGTAAATTAGGATCGGAAGCATTTGTCCCTCATCAGCAGTCCAGTGTTTTCTGCCATCACCTGCCCTGATTTAGTTTTGCTACTTCATGGTCACTAAATTCCAGCTGTCGTTTCAACCTAAAAATGTGAAAGGCGCACTGTAGAGCCTATATAAGGGCTCATTGTACACCAGCATGAACATAGTGATTTGTAGTTACATGTTACTGTAAACGAATGAAATCATGGTTTTGTATACTATATTTCTTTGCTACAAATAGGTCCTCCTATATCTTATAAACGGATCGTTGAAATCAACCAGAACTTGTGTTAAAGTTTTAGTTCGTATTCATCTGACCTCAGATGTAATCGTAATAGTGATAATAATTATACTCTGTCTAGACCTCAGTGAGGGGACGTGGCTCAATGTTTTAATTAGCCAAGTAAAGGGCTGGGTTAGGCATTTGCTTTGATAATATACCTCTAGGATCGTACAATACATACAGTAATACTGCACTCTGCATGTTAGTTTTGGGCAGTGTGGTGCAGGGGTTTAACCACAGTGCCCCTGTCATGCCAAATGCTTAATAATCTGATTAAATGTTTGAAAACTCTAATAGCTTCATTACACTGTTTGTAAACTACGGAATCAAAAATCAAACGCACATCAACAGTGAACAGTCTATCCTAACATGTTATAATAATAACGTTTGAGGGGTGTAACATGTAATTGTTAAACATTTGAAATATGCAAATGCGAATATCACAACCTCAATATAAAGCAATATAACTGCAAAACCTATATTTCACTATAACATGCAGCCATAATTCAGAGTATTTGAGGCAGAAGTTTATATTTGTGCTGCCAGACGAGATGTTGTTATGATTGTACACACACACTTATTTTTAGGCGGTGGTGTTTGCTGAAATATCTTGCTTGCACAGTATTCGACTGGCGTGCTACTAATGCCCCTTCACTTTGGCATGACACAAACTCACCTTATTCCTTTTTAAGGAAGCACAGGGGTGTCAGAAACGCTAGCAACAAACTATCAGCGTTGTAAGAACAGCACCAGGTACCAGTGTATAAAACTTTGGAATGAAACAGCAATGTGTGTGTGTGTGTGTGTGTGTGATTCCACCCCATTAGCTGAGCTGCCTCCCCCCTACACAGCCATCGCCAGCCCAGATGCAGGAGGGGTGCCTGTCATTAACTGCCGTGTGTGCCAGTCTCTTATAAACCTGGATGGCAAACTCCATCAGCACGTGGTGAAATGTACAGTCTGCAACGAGGCCACGGTAAGATGGCCCCTCTCCACTCCTCATTCCACTCCTCTCCCTTTCTCTTTATCTGCATCTTTCTCTTTCTCTGCACTCTCTTTCTGTGTCTCTCACACTTTGAATCTCTCTTTTACTCCTCGTTTCCTTCTTTCTCTCAATCTCTTTTTGTTTTCTCTGGACTGTTTCTGTATCACACTGATTGTCAGTTCCATAATCTTTGTTGGTATGTCCACAGCATTGCCAAAGCAGTACTGCAGTAAAACAACATGAATAAATCATTAATTAAAGAAATGTGTAACTCTGGTGTAATACTTGAAAAGAACTGCAATTGGCATGAAATAATGCTTGATATAAGTCGAGATGAGATGGGTAACAAAGTGAAAGGGTAGGTAAGTAAATAAACACCCTGGGCAGCATGCTCATGGCAAGGCAGTGTGAGTTCGAGTGAGGCATGACAGTGGGTGACAGATGGATGGGACATTCCATTTCCATTTCGGGACATTTCACAGTCCTCAGTACCACAGTGTGTTCCGGCAAGACGTTGTAGAGGGCATTACCGCCCTCAGTGGTCAGCACGTCGGCCGCCCACGGGGGCTTAATGATCGTGACCAGTTGCTTCTGGCTAGAACTTTCTGAGCAACTCTGGTACAAATGGCACCCACGTCCAGTGCAGGAGCCCCCACACACGTACCACGGGGCTGTGGGTGGCTATCCGGACGCCATGGCTCCACGTCCCTCCCACGTCTTCCGTGCACTTGTGGAGTCCCTGCCACGTTGAGCCACTGTACCTCCCAGTGCCAACACCATACTGGTTCCTGTCCCATGACTTTTGACACACGAGTATATATAACCCAGCCGAATTGCTGCTTTCATACTTTTCTCTGAACAGAATGGGCATTATATCTGTCTGCATTATACCGAAATGTTTAGTTGGGGTGTATCATTTGTAAATTTGACATATTTACTCAGATGTTTCATATTCATTGAGAGAGAGCAGCCTTTTCACACTGCTGGCAGTCTCTAATCTCTGGGTAGTCATGGTTGCTTATATCGGCTAGTCTGCATGACCAGGCTGTGTTCACTGAGTCTGTACTTTGTCAGTGTGGTTCTGTGTTTAATATGTCACTGCGAGCTGGTAGTGGGCTAACAGTGTACTGACGTCTCAGGACCAGATAGCACTGCGCTTGCTCTGTGTTTGTGATCATCCTGCTCTCTTTGTTGATCATCTCTCTGGCTTCCAGGCAGTAAGGACCTAAATAACCTCTTGAAATGAGGAAATCCTACACAGGAAAGGAGAACAGTAGATTATAATTGGATCGCAAGACATCTTGTATCTCCCTGTATCCTTCTCTCTGTCTCCTGCTCACTTACTGCCTTGTGGATTTATTTTCTTCAAACTAGATGTTTTATCCCAAAAACTTACATTGTGCACACAGGTTGGGATACAGCTACTCTGTCAATGACTTTACTGATACTGTTGATGCCTAAAACAGATCACATTTATCATTAGAAGCTATGAGATCTGCTAGGCATTGATGGCTCTGTCCTTCAAAGGTCAGAATTCCCAGGATTCCCATACACCCATGACATAGACTGGGCACCCGATGTAGGACATCAGATTTCAATCATCCTCCTACTGCTCAATTTGGACCTTCGGAACTGTGCTCCTTAAAGTGACACACGTGCACCTTTTGCTCTTACAAGTGTGCACTGTGAATCTTGCACTGATGAGTATTGCATAATACGGAGTATAAATTGGGCAGCTGTCTGTGATGGAGACTGTGTGTTCTAGTTGCATTGATGGAGCTCTGGCTAACGGTGAAGATCAAGGCTGGTTTCATCAGTCACCCACTGCCTTCACGATAACACTAACTTCCAAATAGCTCATCCAAGACAACTTCCTCTTTCCCTCAGCACTAATCATTTCACCAGCCAATCAACTTCTATGCTTAGTCATCTAGAGTTGTACTGCGGCCAAGTTCACTGGGATGCTTAGCAGGGGATCGTGGCCTGGAATTCAGGAAAATACAGTGGCTTCACGTATATTTTATGTTTGTGGATTCTGACTATATGTGACCGGAAGAGTCCACCAGGAGTCTCAGCTCGATGTGACGGAGGAAAACATTACAGCCTTTCAACAAGAATGCATTCTGACTGGATTCCCAGTCATTCTGTATCTTTAGCAAGAGAATTTGGATAAAGATATCTATATTGTATACCACCTGTACTGGTCAGGCCAAAGATATATACTAGTAGATGTTTTGTGATATGTATAACATTTTAAAAGCTTTGTATATTTGTGTTTCTGCATGTATGATCCTAATGAGCTTTATTAGATGAGTGTTGTAACCTGTTGTTCCGTGAATGTGAAATGCGTTATTGTATATGAGGTGATCCTGTGCTCACTTCCTCTCGTGCCTTTCAGTTCCTTCCCGACAATATGAGTCAAAACAATTCAGTGCCTCTCTTCCAGTCTGCGCACTGCTGGTTAAATCGTTGCTCAGATGGATTAAATATTCACCCATTTGCATAACAAGTTGACCTCGTTAATGTGGTAGTGGTGAGAGTGTGGAGGTGTTCTAACTCAGACGAGAGGGCTTCGTGTGTTTGCCTGTGCTTCTCAGCTATGACTCAGCACATTTTCCTGCATTTAGCTTCACACTTACAATACTGCAGCGTCTGTAACCATAGAAGTATTATGAAGGAGCGTGCCTATAGAACTTATATGAACCTGTTATGAAGGAGCGTGCCTATAGAACCTATATGAACCTATAGAACTTATTATGAAGGAGCGTGCCTATAGAACCTATTATATGAACCTATAGAACCTATTATGAAGGAGCGTGCATATAGAACCTATATGAATCTATTATGAAGGAGCCTATAGAACCTATATAGAACCTATATATGAACCTATAGAACTTATTATGAAGGAGCGTGCCTATAGAACCTATTGAACCTATAGAACCTATTATGAAGGAGCGTGCCTATAGAACCTATATGAACCTGTTATGAAGGAGCGTGCCTATAGAACCTATATGAACCTGTTATGAAGGAGCGTGCCTATAGAACCTATATGAACCTGTTATGAAGGAGCGTGCCTATAGAACCTATATGAACCTATAGAACTTATTATGAAGGAGCGTGCCTATAGAACCTATTATGAAGGAGTATGCCTATAGAACCTATATGAACCTATAGAACTTATTATGAAGGAGCGTGCCTATAGAACCTATTATGAAGGAGCGTGCCTATAGAACCTATATGAACCTGTTATGAAGGAGCGTTTATGAAGGAGCGTGCCTATAGAACCTATATGAACCTGTTATGAAGGAGCGTGCCTATAGAACCTATATGAACCTATAGAACCTATTATGAAGGAGCGTGCATATAGAACCTATATGAAGGAGCGTGCCTATAGAACCTATATGAACCTATTATGAAGGAGCGTGCCTATAGAACCTATATGAATCTATTATGAAGGAGCGTGAACCTATATGAATCTATTAGAAGCGTGCCTATAGAACCTATATGAATATATTAATATATTATGAAAGCGTGCCTATAGAAGTGCATATAGAACCTATATGAACCTATTATGAAGGAGCGTGCCTATAGAACCTATATGAATCTATTATGAAGGAGCGTGCCTATAGAACCTATATGAATCTATTATGAAGGAGTGTGCCTATAGAACCTATATGAATCTATTATGAAGGAGCTTGCCTACAGAACCTATATGAATCTATTATGAAGGAGCGTGCCTATAGAACCCTATAGAACCTATATGAATCTAATATGAACCTATAGAACTTATTATGAAGGAGCGTGCCTATAGAACCTATTATGAAGGAGCGTGCCTATAGAACCTATATGAACCTGTTATGAAGGAGCGTGCCTATAGAACCTATATGAACCTGTTATGAAGGAGCGTGCCTATAGAACCTATATGAACCTATTATGAAGGAGCGTGCCTATAGAACCTATAGAACCTACTATGAAGGAGCGTGCCTATAGAACCTATAGAACCTATTATGAAGGAGCGTGCCTATAGAACCTATAGAACCTACTATGAAGGAGCGTGCCTATAGAACCTATTATGAAGGAGTATGCCTATAGAACCTATATGAACCTATAGAACCTATTATGAAGGAGCGTGCCTATAGAACCTATATGAATCTATTATGAAGGAGCGTGCCTATAGAACCTATATGAACCTATAGAACTTATTATGAAGGAGCGTGCCTATAGAACCTATTATGAAGGAGCGTGCCTATAGAACCTATATGAACCTGTTATGAAGGAGCGTGCCTATAGAACCTATATGAACCTATTATGAAGGAGCGTGCCTATAGAACCTATATGAACCTATTATGAAGGAGCGTGCCTATAGAACCTATTATGAAGGAGCGTGCCTATAGAACCTATAGAACCTACTATGAAGGAGCGTGCCTATAGAACCTATATGAACCTATAGAACCTATATGAACCTATAGAACCTATTATGAAGGAGCGTGCCTATAGAACCTATATGAACCTATTATGAAGGAGCGTACCTATAGAACCTATATGAACCTATTATGAAGAGCACATTTCAATAGAGGCTGCAGCTTTATGGGCAAATAATGTTTTCACCTAGATAAACTTTCAATTGGGGGAAAACGCTTTTAAGATTTTACGTTTGGTCTTTGTGAAATGAAATGTTAATAAATGTGGCAATGCACTTTTTTTGCAGCCCATCAAAAACCCACCAACAGGAAAGAAGTATGTTCGATGTCCCTGCAACTGCCTGCTAATCTGCAAAGACACATCCAGAAGGATAGGATGCCCTCGGCCCAACTGGTAAGTGTGAGAAATTGGCTACAGCACAACGTTCACTGGAGAAGACGAGCAGGCAGAAGGCCTTTGAGAACATCAGGCAGGTAGCACAGTGCTGTGTGGTGAGACGGAGTCTCTCATTCCAGCATGAATCTTACCTCTCGGTCTCTACATGAAGCGAGACTCCATGTTTCAAACTTATAAAAGCGCTTGTATTCCTACTGCTGCTTTTCTTCCAGAATGTTCTTGTCAGTATTCGAGAGCCTAGACGTTAAGTACGGATGTCAAAAAACAGCCCCGAGGCGTTCGGCTCTTGCGTGGACAGCTAGACGTGTGAGCCTAGAGCAGAGGAACGTGGCTGGGGGGCTGACGTTTTTACAAACCAGAGAGGGAGCTGTGCGCATGTGTGCCGACGTCTGAGAAGGGCACGGCTAACAGGCTAGCAACAGCCACTCGTAGTACAACATCACAAGCTGTGTGGTGGTGGTGGTGGGGTTGGGAAGACCTGCGTGTTCAACATTGCTGTTCCCACTGACCCTCCAGCAGACGCATCATCAACCTCAGCCCGGTGATGGTGATCCCGGAGGAGCAGCCTGCGCAGCCGGCCCTGCCCGTGCAGCCCGAGGGCCTGCGCGTCGTCTGCGGTCACTGTGGCAACACCTTCCTCGTACGTACACACACCTACGTGCTCACCAGGCATTCATGCTTCACCCAGGGTGGGGTCTTTCTGATGGAGGGTTCCATGCAGAGTCTCCCGAGCACCAAGCACGTGGCGGCAAGGCGGAGGCGATTATTACACACACACACACACACACACACACACCCCTCTGGAGCTCTGGAGCGGGATAGAGCCAGCAGACAATGGTCATGTGACTTAGGAATGGGGAAATATTTACATTTTTCAACCCAGAATCGTTTGAGTTTTTTTTCTGTGTAATCCTCACCAACATCTCTCTCCCCACCACAGCGTCGGGTTTCCGTAGCCTAACTTTAACCAGCCTGTCCAGCTCCAGAGTACACATGAAGTGTTGTGTAGGTCCCTGCTCTCCATGTCAGGAGGTGCCACACCCTTTTACTGAACACTGCTGTTGTGCGTGTGCGTTAGGACAGTGATGCGGCTGTGTCCCTCTTCCCCCCTGGTGGGCCTATTGATGGTGCCTCTGCTGCCCTCCAGGTCCTAGTGCTCCCTGTGTTCTCTGCTCCCATACAGACTAATAATCGTGTAGAAGTGACCAGTAACTTGCCAGCGTATCGCTGGTCTCCTGTACTGAGGCATTATGCAGGACCCACTAAAATGACTTCTATTCTTGTGATTTTAAATTCAAGGGCAATTTTAAATGTTCCCTGTTTACTATTACTGCATTTTGCCTTTGAACATTAATTTTCCCTCCTCGAAATTCCAAATTTAATGTGTCATTTACGTCGCCATCTTAAAAACTGATTTTGTTGAAACAAAGGTAGCTAGTTTTTCTAACTCATATTAGCATCTTGTACTCGTGTCATAATCAATTGTCCAATTAATGTTTGATTATTAACCTCATAAATGAGGTTGATTATTAACCTCATTATGGAGTAGGTGATTTGTTTTTATTATTATTTATTTACATTTTTTTTCCTTCTTGTTGTTTGATTCAGTGCCTGAGTCTGAATCTGTTTCTTTGTTCTACCCACAGTGGATGGAGCTGAGATTTAACACACTAGCCAAGTGCCCGCATTGCAAAAAGATGTAAGTGGCTTAACATTCATCCTGCTGCCATGTGGAGTTATGCCAAATATGCTCCAGCCTTTGAGATGATGGCCATATTGGCTGCCCAGTTCATTGTCTTGCAGATGGGTTCTTATAACTGGAACTGCTGAGTTTGTGTTTCACCAAGACCAGCATCTGATTTGCAGATCGCAGGCCAAGCGTGTGACATTAAGTACTGGCCTGAGGTCAGGCCTTAGCCCCAGGGGGTATTGGGGAGAGGGAGGGCAGATGCACCTGGGGTGACTGCGCCATGCTGAGAGTGATGTGATGCCAGGCAGCGCCGTACCCAGAAGGCACCAGCAAGAGTCCACGGAGACGACGGACAGGAACTTTAATTAAACAGCAAAACTGTGTGTGGGAGCAGGGGGGGGGGTACCGTCCTCAGAGAGCCGAGAAGAGGGAGGACAGGAGGGGGGGGGAGCGGATTACGCATCGTGTGATTCGCTGTGATTTCAAAAGAGAAGCCGGTCACATGAGGGGCATGTGAATGCTGCTGTCGACCCTTCATAGGATGGGGGGGAGGGTGGGGGGGGGGCATGTGATTCCTCATCTGATCACAAACACTTGTACAACAGCCCATCGCCGACCTCTTCCCCACTAGATCTGACCCACAGAGAGCAGTCTAAAGCTATAGGCCCCCTTGCCTCTCTCTGTACAGCAGATATATGTATAATTACATACCCAGAGGTTTTAGTAGTGCCTTATGAAACCGAGAAAACATCACAGAGCAGGTCAGACGTTGTCAGATAGATGACAGCAGCTAGCAGTGTCTGATACTTAGGGATCAGACCAAAGACCTTATGTCTGTTCTGCTAAAGCCCCTGATCCTTCTGATGTGCACAGATGTCGGATGATGCTGGCTGTAGGTTTCTTTGTTTTGGGACCATATGGGGAATTGACCCTTGACCTCAGCCTAACCCTGTATGCCATCCTCGTCCCCAGCTCATCCGTTGGCAGTGCGTTGCCGAGGAGACGCTGCTGTGCCTACATCACGGTAGGAATGATCTGCATCTTCATCGGAATTGGATTAACGGTGAGAACTCGATCAACTCCATCAGTGGCGTTTTCTTCTTTTCCACTCAGTTCAAAATCAATCTGCTTTGTCTCTGTCCTGTTGTTTTATATGACAAGGAATCCATTAATCACCCTACATTTATGTGTAACCAAATAGCAATGTTTTTGCCCCAAAACCAGTCACTGTTTTTTGTAACATTTATATTATAAAGTACTATGCAAGTAAATACCTGTGTACTATGACTGTATACTTGATCAGTGAAATATTAGCATTAGGATAAAGACGTTTGTCAGTTTTTTATTAAATGAAGAGAGAGACGTGTATGTTACTGATTTTTGAACATTTTGTAATGATCGTTAAGTGGATTTAAAATTCTGAAATGTGGTTGGTTCCTGTCTCTGCCAGTAACATGCAAGGCTTAAAATGTTACATGACAGAACAAGAAAGAAAAGGCTTGTTTCTTATATCCGGTTCAAAATAATCCACTTTGCTCTGACCCATTTAAGAGTTCGCACTGAACATGCAGGGGGAAAAATCTGAGAAATTAAAGTGTGTTATATAGAAGCTTTACAGAATGTTTGAGATCTCATATATAGTGTTCGTTTGCGTTCAGTGCCCATTATCTGTTAATCTCCTGTGTTTTTGCCTTTGTTAGGTGGGCACTCAAGAGTTTGCTAGTCGTTACCACGCTACCTATGTGTCCTGGGTCTTTGCCTATCTGCTGGGTCTCATCTGTCTGGTACGAGCCTGTTACTGGGGAGCAATTAAAGTCAGCTATCCGGAGAACACCTTCGCATAAACGGTGTCCGTCATCCAAGGAGCCCTTTTAAGGATTTCGTTTTATCCTGATTTTAACAGGCGTACATGTGAATGGAGAGCTGAAACCCGGTCTGGGGTGTAAACATGAAAACACGCTTAAAGACTGACTGGCTCTGATATTTGTTGAATTAACCTTATAAATGGTCTGATACATTAGAATTTTGAATACATTTAAATTTGTGGTGTTAGGTATTAATTTTGATCAAATGGAATTCCTAAATTCAGCTTGGTATTCCTGGTGGATTTTGACTGGCATGGAGTCATTATGACCCCTACTGGATGGACATACATTTTGTTACTGACTTGACCAAAAGAGATGATCTTGTATGAACAACTTGCCCATTGCACTACAATTTTATGCAATTATTATGTTTTTGTTGCTGCTAGCTGAACGTTACGTATTAACCCACACCCAACAAGGTACTGTGTTCAAATGTTCAGTTATCTGTAAATTTCCTTACAGTCCTGTGCCAATATTCCTATTTGTGTGTCTTAGGGGAGGTTGCTTAAATAATATGTATTAGTTCTTTCAAATTTATGGAGATGTATCCTCAGATCCATTTCGATGAAAGCACTCTGTGAAACTCAGCCGTGAGCAATAAACTTGTCGTTTCGTGGCTTACTTAGTACGATGAGCAACATGCTCACAAGCACTGCAACCTCCCAGCTCGACTCATCGGTGTAAGCAATGAGAAGTACATATACTGCATGATTTTAGCCTGGTTCATTTGTACCGCAGAGCAGTGTTCTGGTTCTGGGCCACTGACGGGGCACCACGGGGGGGCTTCGGCCCGGTCGTCCGCCGCGCTCTGGTGTCCGGCCGGCTCCAGAGTGGTCAGAGCTGGTTATTGTCGCTGTGGTCGCCCTAACTTCATCAGGACAAACGGGCACAAGTGTAGTTGCTAATCCTGTTCTCAATGTGACAAACGATACATGTACATAGTATATTCAATACACGGAGACTGTAGCTTGAGTTGACAAATGGCTTGGGCCTTTTTAAAAACGATAATTTATCAATAAAATGAATAAAACCTAGAGCCCGTGTGGTCCTGTGTGTAATTAAGAGCACTACATTGTTCCTCTATGGTGACGATGGGTAACGGACAAAGAAAAAGGTTATAAAGATTGCGTGGAAAAACTTTGCATGAATTTTGACTCCGTAATGATTCCAGCTCATATGGTGAAGTCAGTCAAATGTTTTATCATGTGAAAGTGTTTCAGGGGGAGGGATTTTGCTTTATTATATCTATACCTGAAGCCATAGATATGATTTATTACAGAGGTCCTGCCTTGATAAAAATTGCAGTGTAATCTGACTTATAAACCCAAGGACCTTGTTTAACGTGTATCTTTATGTATTTCATAAGGCCTTCCTTGGTTAATCACCACTGCAGTCTCGTTTAACCTGACCTATTCTGAGTGAGTCCTCTCAAGATCTATGCTAATGCATGTCATGCTGTAAGACATACAGACTGTCGGTCATGTGTCAGTGCTGTATTACCGCATCAGATTCTTCGAGACAAGGTGGTGACATAATTGCATCACAGCTTTTGTGTTTGTTTCGTGAGATCTACTTTTGAAATAGGTTTGGTATATATATAGTGTGTATGCTGCGTTAAAGGTCTGTGTACCATAAACCTCCACAGGGAGGCAGTGTTGTTTCACTAAAAACCTGGGACCAGTATTGATGAGTAACATCATTCTGTAATCTAAGAAATCAAAGCATTCAGTGGATCTATACATCTTTACATATCTATATATACATATCCATATTGATCGATGTGAATGAATCGAGTGTCCTTGTGAGGATTACAGTAAGCCCTGATCTGCAAGACTGAAGCTGAGGTTTGCAGGACCTTACACAAGAGCTCCAAGATCATGATACTGTACTACTCCAAACAAAGACAGAAGGAACAGTAGCCTCATCTTTATTCAAAGTGTACAAACTACGTGGCGTACAGCAAGAACAGTGCATCTTTATGCAAAATCAGCAGAGTCCAAATCTTGTTCGTTGATCAACTCACAAGATCTGCTACATAAGGAGGCATTGACACTGGCCATGACACTTACACAGACTGGCTATAACAGCACAGGATACTGCTGTTCACACATAGTGGTGGTGTCCTGGGACAGATTAACAAAGTGCTAATCCTGATGACACATCAACAGGAGTGACGATGCCACAGTGTGCCACCATCTGAATGACAGGGTCATTGCTTAAGAAGTTCACATCTAGGAATGTACAGAGCTTAAGGAGCTAATGATGTAGCAACATGGGTATCTGATGATATACACCATGACTTGACACCAAACGTTAACACAAGGATGCGTTTCCAGGTGATTAAGAAACAACAACGCCATACTGGTTTTGTTCAGAACCGTGTAACTTCAGAGTATCCGTGATTCTAGTTGTTGTTCAGGACCCACCATGACTCTGTGGAGGAACACAATTACAACAGAACTCAGCTGTGAAATGATACCGCAGTGAATGAGGCTGATAATTATGCCACCACTGAGAATATCCACTATACCTGGTACTGTCATGGTGGTGGTGATCTCTGGAGTCTCTAGGAAATCCACATTACCTCTCTGGAAGGTTTTGCTGTAGTTTGTCTGCAGATGACTACCACACAATAAACAACTTAGAAATGCATACTGGAGCAATAATACTTGAGCATTAATACGTCAGTATCTAATCAAACACAGTGACATGCACTGGTGATCTTTTTCGACTGTATAAATAGTCAGGAAGGAATCAAATGGACCGAGAAGAAGAAATAAGGAGTGAAAACAGAGCTTACTTCTTCCACACACTGCTGTGCTCCCAGAATTCATACAGTATGAAGCAAGACTCATTAGCAATCCTCTGGACTGCAATACTGCTCATGGAACAGAGAAACACATTTAGGATTATTACCTGTGACTAGCACTGTTCAACTCTTGCTTTTCTTGCATCCTTAACATGCAAATTAATAACCTATAGCCATGTACGTCATTCGTAGACCTAGATGCTCTGTACAGTTCAACCTGCTCTAACAAGGTGACAATTATTAGATAAGGTTCTGGCTTTGGGACTTGGGTGTGCTCAAGCAGTGAACGCCATCCTGCCGTCATTCAGAACTGAGAGTGAGTCATTCTCCTGCTCCTCAGCTCCTGGACTCCTGGACTCCTGGACTCTATGTAACTAAATCAGGGGTGTCCAGCTCAGATTCTGGAAGGCCAGAGTCAAGTGTGGCCTTTGGATTTTACTGCTCTGTGCTGGCCTGGCCATTTCGGACTGCAACAGTGCATACTGACAGCATAGTGACAGTTCAAGGTTCTGTAACCATCTCAAACCATCCCCAGGAAATAAACCCTGACCTTCCAGGATCACTTCCATCAGTGAAGACCATGCATTCCTCTCACAGAGCAGACCTAGCTACTCACCCCTCACTAGCCTTAGAGCCGAGCTCAGCTCAGCTCATGTCATCAGTATGTGAGTGCTTTAGCTTGATTTTGCTAGAAATAACATAGGAAAACAAAAATGATACTGAAATAAAATATGGTAAAATATGTCTGGATCTGAGTAATTAGCTTTCTTAGCCTTCCATATGAGAGATTCACTCTCAATTAAGAGCTTGGAGTGAGAGATTAAAGCCAGCCTGAGTTGTCCGTACCTAACCCACACCTTTCCATATCTCTCCCCACGCTCTCTTACTCTAAGGGGCAATTAATGTCAAACCGGGAGAAGCGTGATGAGTGGATTATTATGCCCCTGGTGCCCTGGGTCATGGGAAAAATCTAATCATGTGACAGCATGTCTGACATAAATGAGGACACACAGTGGGACATACACGAGGACACACAGTGGGACACACATGAGGACACACAGTAAGACACACATGAGGACACACAGTAAGACACACAGTGCCCTGCGTGAGCTCTGCTGCAATTTTTACCTCTGCCCAATAGATACTGGGTTAAAATTTTGACCTCGACTTTATGTCCCCTGTGAGTTTCTTGTGTGTACAAGTTATGCAGCACAGCGACGGCCCAGGTGGGCAGTGTACTCACTGCAGGCATCCAGACTGGGCGCTAGCACAGTCCACATACTGCCGCAGAGCCAGACGGAAGTCGTCCAGGCCGTCATCCAGCACACAGAGCTGGCGCTGCACGATCAGGATGTGCTAAAAGAGAGAGGGAGAGAGAGAGAGAGAGGGAGAGAGAGAGAGAGAGAGAGAGAGAGGGAGAGAGAGAGAGAGAGAGAGAGAGAGAGAGAGAGAGAGAGAGAGAGAGGGAGAGAGAGAGAGAGAGAGAGAGAGAGAGAGAGAGAGAGAGAGAGAGAGAGAGAGAGAGAGAGAGAGAGAGAGAGAGAGAGAGAGAGAGAGAGAGAGAGAGAGAGAGAGAGAGAGAGAGAGAGAGAGAGAGAGAGGGAAAGAGAGAGACAGAGAGGGAGAGAGAGAGAGGGAGAGAGAGAGAGAGAGAGGGAGAGAGAGAGAGAGAGAGAGAGAGAGAGAGAGAGAGAGAGAGAGAGAGAGAGAGAGAGGGAGAGAGAGAGAGAGAGAGAGAGAGAGAGAGAGAGAGAGAGAGAGAGAGAGAGAGAGAGAGAGGGAGAGAGAGAGAGAGAGAG